>JAQIXG010001276.1:0-23232 GCA_034700105.1 Oconnorella tubifera
TACTCACCTTTTGCTCAACGATGAGAAATTCTTGAAAGTTACTGACTTGAATTTTATCTCTGAGAAAAATATAATATTGAATGTCGTGTTATATAACCTCACTTTGATATTGCGGCAATTTAAATCCTAGATTTTATTAATAATTCAGTAGGACTAAATTACTATTTCGCTTTTAATTACTATTAACACAACAGTACGCTGTTATCTAAATTGAAATATAACGTCAAAAATTCAAATTTTTCGATATTATTTCAGATATATCTACTAAGACAAATGCGTGACGCTTATGTTCTATCTTAGGAAATGCAAAACCATTCCATAAGATAGATGCAGAAAAAATATGAATACAAAAAGAACTAGAATTAATAGTTCTAATTTTACAAACGTAGAAACAAATAAAGGTAAGAATCTATATTCCCAGAAGCTAAATCCACCAAATAACAATGTTAAATATTTCAATTCGTCACTCCCCTGCAGTAAACCCTATGTTAAATTTACACATTTATAGTATAGATATATAATGAGATTTAGGCTGTAGATAGCTACCTGGAGAGATAACTGGAGAAATGGTCATTGAACACCTATTAATGAGTAAAAACAATGACGAGCCTTATGATAAATTAATTTATAAATTTCTTTACATAGATGCAACAGGTCAACTTCAATGCAATATTAGAACCCCATTAAACCTATTAAATATAATTTAATAATGTAAATAAATAAATAAAATAAATAAATGTAAATAAAATAAGTTAGTAATTAAAATGCTCAAAACACGCTGCTAACAGAAAATGTCTAAACACATGTCAAAGAAATAAATGAAACCCATATAACTGAAACATACTGAGTTTTTATAATTGATCAACAATTTAGCCATCAGAACCTAAGGCCAAAAATAAAAGTAAATAAACTTACTTTTGGGGTAAAAATGAGATTATGGTAGAACATTTTAAACGCTTCGAAATTTAACTCTTTCATATCTTTATCAACCTCCTGCATCAATCAAACAAAAACTAAATGATATCGTAACAAATCAATATTATATTCACTACTAATATATGAAGTCAGTCATTAGGGTTTTTGCACAAAATGCTCAGAATTCATGATATTAAATCTATACTATATTTACAAATGAATGTGCTATGAACAAAGTGATGCTATTTTTAACTACTAATGTCAATTTAGAAATAAATAGATAAAGATAAAGAAATAAAATAGATAAAGAAATTATAATATATCATAAATAAACCTGGTAGATATCTCTCAGTTTATTGTTGGGAATCTTGAGATTGATCTGAATCATCCATGCTCTGAGATCTTTCATGGTCAAACTATAAAAGAGTTACGATATTCCTCGCATATTTACAAAATATAAAACAAATGTCACAACAATAAAATAAAGATTGCTTAATTAATAAGCACCAACTGAAAGGTCGTCAATAGATAAATAAAATAAAATAACAAACCCATATAAAAAATATGTTTTACTAAGATCATACACACATAAGACAAAAGAGTTGGGTAAAAATTAAAGTTACCGAGAGAAACAAATTCAGAAATACCTTCCAGTTTTCTCCATTGCATAAAATTCTTTGCGCAACCAACTAAAACGATACAACAAAATATATAAACAGCCAAATACGAATAAATTTTATAACGCTTAAACAAAATTCAACGATTAAGTTCCGTTTGATCTTTTATTAAAATTCTACTGAATACGTATCGCATTACAACAATAACGAGCGTTAAAGATATCAAATGATTGGACAACAAGAATGATGAAATAGCATCCATACTCATGCAAAACTTTTCATATAAATAATTCATACTACAAATCCAAGTAGTCAAATTCTCAAGATTCTTGATTCATTCAAATGGATTCTTAAAAGTGTAGTACAAGAAAGTCATATAAATTTTTTTCATGTTAAATTCATTATAATCCGCAAATGGAGTTTGATAAAAAGATTTTGTTAACAAAACAGAAACTAATTCTACAGTACCGTTCAATGAGTAGAGGATAGGAAGCTTTCTGTGTGTCTATTAACAAATGTCTCAATCCTTTAACCCATCGATCAAAATCCGTAACACTTGATGCTGAACCAAAACAGCAAAAAACATAATCAAAAATCACAGATTGCAACTAGGAATACGATTAATAAGATGCCAACAAAACCTTGAAATAGATAACTACGATTCTCTTGTACCATAAAATGCATCAGCCCCATTTAAACAACAGAAATGATTTGATTAATTAATACAATACGTGAACTCACCGACGAGCGAAAGAGTTTTCTGACGAAACTGAAGTCCGTAGAAAAGAATAAAACAAAGACTCGCGTCATATTTCCTCGCATCCTCGGTCCACTTGTCAAAGTCCCTCGAAGATTTACCCAGTCTTATATAATCTACGTGTCTCAGATCAACTGAAAAAAAAGCATTTTATTAGCTATATATTAACTATGTTAATGTGAAGTGATATATTAACTACATTATTTAAGTCAATTTTTCAACTTGAATTAAGGTTTAAATGATAGTTAGTTAACTTGTTTATTATAATAACAATTAATTCATTTAATAAATTTGACGTGGTGATAAGCATTTGAAGCTTGATCCTGAAAAGATTTTTTGAAACAAAATCATTTCAAAAACATCTACAGAAAAGAAAACTCAAATTGATATAAAACATACGATCAAATCTCTGTATCTCTTGTGCTGCAGATTTCAACATTGACTTCCTCATTATATTTTAACCGGCATTAATTATTTAAAACAATTTACTCAATATATCCTGTTACTGTATACAGCTGACAAAAATACAACAAAATCAACTGACAATAAATGAAATATCAATAAATAACTGGATTAATAAATAGTGACCAGACAATTCGGAGCAGGACAACTAGTCGCAGACAAGTTTTATTAGGGTTAGGGTTAAAAATGCATGAGAGTTAGGGTTAAGGGTTAACCTACCCCTAACCCTAACAATATTGAAATATCAATACTATTTGAAATATCAATTAGTATTTATATTTCATTTATTGTACGAAGGTTATAAATCAACCTAACCCTAACCTTAATAAAAAACACTAAACCTAACCCTAACAATCATTATCCAGTCCGAATTATCCAAAAACTAAATAAATTGTCCGAGTTACTGACCAATTCCTTCTGGTCTACCTCCCCCGTTTCTTGACCATATCAGTTGTTTGGTCTCCAGACGGACCTGAAAGAGTCTCTGCTCTGGTCTGTGTCCGTGATAGAATCGCGTCAACTTTGATCCTTCTTCCAGAGCGTGCATGATATCAAACATTCCTTGTAACGTGACGATCGGCTGAATGGACGACATCTTAAAGCTATCGAATAACTATCGAGTTAAATCTCTTGTATCGCGATACTGATATTACATAAGAGTTATGAAATTTAAGTGTTATATAAAAGTATTTTTGTCAGTTCAACTAGGCTAAGGAAATTTGAGAAAAGTAATTTGTATTAATTATCAGGATAATATAGAATTAGTTACAATAGTATTCACAAATCAATTTATAATTAAAACTAGATAATTTTTACAAGTAAAGTGATCAATTTCATACGAATAGAGTTTTATGACTCATTTATTAAAATGCATACATTCTAGTTAACTATTCATACAGTCACTCAGTGTCAATTTAGGTTTAATATTGCTACAATCGCTAAATGCATCATAATGCATCAGTGGATTCGTTGAAGTCATTTATATATTCAACTGTAATCCATTTAACCACGTTTTTTATAATTTCACACAAAATTTCGTGTAGCGAGTTCAGTACAAAAATCAATTAATTTAAAAACCTTAAATGAAGATTATCATAAGTAATGCTGTTAGAAAAATGCAATGAAAACATTTCCATACCCCCCTCCCTACTACTACTGCAAAATATGTTTAAATAAATTTTTATTTTTATACTTATCAATTATTTTATTAAAGATTGAATAATATTAAATACTTATTGAACCTACCCTTTTACATTTTTACAAATCAAAGTCACACAGGATTTCTTCCCCTCTGGCAGTTAATTTAATACTTTCTGATTCATTTTTATTAATTCACATTATAATAAATCCTCAATGGAATAAAATACAATACAACATTATACACTAAAGCGGTAATACTTACAATCAGATTCAAGATTTAATAATCCAATTCCCCAGCACTTCCTGCACTTTTCCCCCCGTCCGAAATAATCATCACATTTATTATGGAATTAAGTTTAGATTTATTTTTAAATAAAAACGAAAATAGCGAAAATAAAAATCTAAACTTCCTTTTGTATAATTTTAATGAGACATTAAAATGCACGTTGAGTTCAGCCAATAAAAATGCACAAAAAATACAGAATTGAACTTAAAAAAAATAAGCGAGAAATTATTATCCTTTATTAAGTGATAAATTAAGTGATAACTAAGTGATACTTTAATTAAAGAAAACAGATAATATATATAATTAAAACAAGACTGTAACATTGAACAATGTAGCTGCGAGAATGTCTCTTCTTAATATGTTAGTTAAAACAATGATGCTTCGGGTTCGATATTCTGATTGTTTCAATGTTGAACAGGATATTCTTTTATTTTATTGATTCTGTTACTTGATTCATTTACATTGACTGAAGTTGAATTAAGTTTCTTGTGCAAGTGAAATTTTGAAAAGTATGTACGTCACTAAAATTGTTGTTATTTTCATTCAAATTAGAGATATACCGACACAAGCAGTTCGCGATTTGATTCCAATTAAAGCGCGAACTGTTTTTATGCATTTTTAATAAAATCATTTAACTTAATACAAAAGTTTTGGTTTAACAGTACGATGGCCCTGCCGCTCTGTATAGGTTTACGGTAGAGACAATGCTGTTTGAAAAATCAGATAACGTTTAAATATGACATGAAACACATATTACACCGAAAAACTTCGCCGGTGGCTCTCAACGTTTATGGAAAGCACCCTTCGCCCCCCCCCCCCTAACAGTTATAGTTCTTTGAGTGTGTCCGAATTATCTAAATAAACGATTAACGATTAGACGATTTGTTTTAAATATTAGAGTAACAATACTAACAATTAATAGACTCTTGTCATTTCATGAAATATTAATTAGGCCGACTTCTTTCAATTTGAAGCAATACTAAATATTAAATTGAAAGTAATGACTTTTTTGTTTTTTTGGTTATTACTCAATTTTATTCTCAAATTACACGTTTTTGGCTTTTAAATACATATACCCAACGCAAAAATCGCATTACATCGTCACAGGGGAAGACAAGGGGAGGGATTACATCACTAAACTCACATCCTTAATATAACAAAAAATGTTTTGACATTCAATGGAGGGTGGTTATAACCACAACCCCCCATCACCTTGCGTATACGCCACGAATTATAATTAAGTTTAATCAACTATACAGACTATACAACTAAATAGAGCTAGTGTAAATCTCTCTAACTATAGAATCTTTTGATAGCACAGTGATTGAAATGACAATCAATACTCAGTCAATCACTAATCAATACAATCTAATTGCTTTCATTACAAAGAAAAAAAGGAGGTATACATTAACCGCAAAAAATTTGTCGCATCGGTCATACTTTTCATAAAAATGTCGTCAGATGCATTTATAACAGGCGGGGAGTTTAAGTTTATATTCCGTTACAATCACTCTGAGGGTTATGATTAAGTGATTGCAAAACTTTTGTAGCCTTGTTGCCATGAACTCGAAAATAAAAACCATCAATATTTTCAAGACTATAATTATATAAGCTATTCGAAAGTTTTAAAAAGGCTCGAAAACCTAGCAAACTTTCCCCAAGTCATAAGTTGTGAGCCATAATTGACTCGTATCAGGAAGTGTAATTTGGAAATGAGTAAAAGGTTAGCAAGAATACATCATTATATAATATCTCTATAGCGTAAATAAAGGCTTTAGACTTTTATTAGGTCTTTATATATTTTATATTATGTCTAATATAATACGCGACATTATAGGATATACAATCGACTGATTTATAAGGCCAGAACAAGCAAAAATGAAATAAGAATATGCTCGGTCAAATAACAAGCGTAAATTATAGTAGGCTTTGCTATAATAATAGGCCTAATTTCATATAATAGTGTTCATGGTTTAATGAAGATTTGTTAGCGAAGCAGTGTAGTAAACTTATATAATAGATACTAAAATTATAGTACGGTATACATTTAGATCTATTTTAATTTAATAAATGTAATATAATAGCTATAGGCTATGTGATAATATTTATTATAATATTATAAGCCTAATGCAACAGTAGAAGCAATTATTATAACAGTGTACCGTTTTAGCATTATTTCTTATAAACGACTAGGCTAGCTGTACTCTTATAATACACCGTCTATTTAGCTGATTTTTGTAACCTATACAATTAGTAGTCCTTCATATCATCACAGTAACTTATTGATTTAGTTTTTGTTATAATTTATAATGAAATTTTTGATGCAGTTCACACACTATTTAAAAAGTTCAAGATTCTGCACTTTAATTTTATTCAAATTTGATCAGTTGATAGGTTTAGTCGTTACTGACCACTAGTTCGAGTGTTGAGAGTTATACTATATGTAATTGTTTTATAGGAATTATTCATAGAGAATTTATAACACATTTGGATATCAAATATTCTAGAGTGACTTTAGCAACGGTGGCCGTAGGGGAACGCCCCTATGAGGCAACCCCATTTTATTACCTGGATTAAGAATATGGTATAACTTTATCAGTTGTACTATAGACTAACTATTATAATAGATCTTAATTTCAAAATTAAACAAGTTGTCAAAGATAACATCGGCTAAATTTCGTTTATAAGTTTTGTAAATAAGTTTGAGATGTCGTCCGTTCAGCCGATCGTCACGTTACAAGGAATGTTTGATATCATGCACGCTCTGGAGGAAGGATCCAAGTTGACGCGATTCTATCACGGACACAGACCAGAGCAGAGACTCTTTCAGGTCCGTCTGGAGACCAAACAACTGATATGGTCAAGAAATGGAGGAGGTAGACCAGAAGGAATCGGTCAGTAAGAAATTTGACTATTGTAGAATAATGGAATCGTTAAATTTTCTGCATTAATAGTAGTAGTTAGATTTGAATGTGCCAGGTAGTGAAATATTTCCTCTCAATCATTGTGGTTGAATCTAAAATTGTTGTTTAAGAAGTTAAACAAAAAGTTAATTTTTATATAGTTTTTTGGCACTTGACTTTCTTCTTGAAACTATTTTGCATCCTCTGATTTAAATTTATAAATTTGCCTATATGTGATGTTTCTTTTTGTATAGCTAAGATAATACAGTGTAGTGGAAAGATTGTGTTACATATAAGTTTTTTTTCAGTTGATCTGAGACACGTGGATTATATAAGACTGGGTAAATCTTCGAGGGACTTTGACAAGTGGACCGAGGATGCAAGAAAATATGACGCGAGTCTTTGCTTTATTCTTTTTTACGGACTCCAGTTTCGTCAGGAGACTCTTTCACTTGTTGGTCGGTTTATTTTATGAATCAGTCTTATGATTTTCTGTTATTATATGTTTTGTATTAGAGGCTGATTATGATTCTTTTAAATTTTTGACCATTATTGGCTGTTAAATCTTTCTTCTTAATAATTATAATATGTTGTCTGATATCTGATGATAATTTTTGCTGTTTTGGTTTTAGCGTCAAGTGCTACGGATTTTGATCGATGGGTTAAAGGATTGAGACATTTGTTAATAGACACACAGAAAGCTTCCTATCCTCTTCTCATTGAACGGTACTGTAGAATTACTTCCTTTTTCTTAAATTAAATCTTTTTATCATAATCTACTTGGTTCTGTTTATTCAACTGCAGAGAGTTGTAAATTTATTATTATTATCTAACTCCACATAAGTTAAGTAATGATAGTAAGAGAATTTTAAAATGTACTTATACTTCCGATCTAAGCAATATTGAAGGCATATTTTAGCTGTTGAAGTTAATGAAAAGAAAAGAAAACAAATTAACACAAATAATTTCTGAAAAAACTGATTTACATTTGTTATATATAAAAATATTAAAGCATTTATAAACAATTTAATTCATAGCTTTGACATCTTTAATTCAGTCTGTTAATTTCAGCTTTTCCTGGTTTTTTAAAGATCAATTGTGTTACAGTATTGTACAGTATTGAACATTATTCTAATAGAGTAGCCCAATTGAGCATTCTTTATTGTTGACATTAATATGACTACTATATTGCTTTATCTGGAAATTTAGCATTTACTCTTTATTTCTTGCAACGCATTTGTAAATGGTTATGATTCAAAATGTCATATCACAGTCAGTCATATTACCTATGCATGTTTATTGTATTAAACATCTCATTGTTTATCTTAATAAATATTACTGCTTTGCACTGTTTCTTGCTTCTTTATGTTAATTTAGTAGGTCTACTTACTTTATTATGAGTAATAATGTCAACATTGGTCGATTCTTGGTAAATTCATTCAGGAAGGTGGTTATTATATCTTTCATTGTCGCTTTGTTTATCTTTCTTCAGTTGGCTGCGCAAAGAATTTTATTCAATCGAAAGAACCAGAAGGTAGTAGCATATCACAATAAAGTTTTTTCAGCCATCATCCTTTCTTGACTTATAATTTTGATTAGAATCTTGTTATAATCATGCTTAATCTTATATTATGACTTATAATAATATAATCTTATAATCATATTACAAGTTCTGCTTTTATAGTGTATCTATGAAAGTTCTTGGATCATGGATGAATCGGCTTAATCTAAAAATTTCAAATTCTAGACTGAGAGAGGTCTATCAAGTAAGTGGGGGGTGGGGTGAGGCGACCGATTACACTTTTTAACATTTTAGATCCCGGGGGACGATGCCATCAATTTCATGATAGAAATTATTTATTTTTAGCTATGCAAAAACTACATATTTTTGATCAATATCATAATTTTAGAAAATTTATCAGTTTTGACAATTTACTTTAGGATTTTATTGTTGACTGTCTGCCTAAAAGATTTAAATTTTAGAAACAGCAATGACACGTTCGCTAAATTGCAGTACATTTAATGTGGCACATCATATATTAAAGTTCCTAAGTTTAATTATGTTTGGATTATTAAACAAATATTTATAAAAATTTCATTTGTTTAGAATATCAACAAAGACACAAAGGACCTTAATTTTGAAGAGTTCAAAATGTTCTACTACAATATTTTATTTACCGCAAAAGTAAGATTCTTTATCCAAAAATAAACTTCTAATTTCTTTTTATCTAGAGAATGTTTAATATTGTTTATGAAACAGATGATGGCATATCACGATTAAGTGTGCTGTTTTTACAAGAAATATACATAAGGGGTGAACCAAAGAAAAGCCTAGCGATAATGTATTAACAAAACAAAAATAACCATTGTATTAAATTTTGTCAGTGTGTATAGGCTTAAATTTTGTCAGTGTGTATAGGCTTAAATTTTGTCAGTGTGTATAGGCTTAAATTTGACATTTAGCTACAAAATTTTTGTTTGATATCTGAATGCCTTGAAACATTTTGAAGCTTATAAGAAACAGCAAATTTTTTATAGTATTTATATTTTGCTATATATTACGCTTGCAGGCTTTCAATGATTATTTCTCAGGATATCTCTCCAGGTATAATAATAACAAACTTTCAATTAAATTCATTATAAAGTCTGCAGATATATCCGATGTAAATTGAAACAGTATCAGTAAGAAATAACAGTGTACATTTATTACAAACTAATGATACAAAAAGTGTATTTTCTGAATGTAAATTGAAAATTGAACTTTACGTATTAATTGATTATCAACAGTTTAGTAATAATGAAGTTTTCTGAGCGAAATGCTGAATAAGAACGTCTTGTAAAGTGTGTTTGGTTCTCTTTTATTGAGTTCGTTTTTTATCAATAAATAAAATTTTCCTTCACTCTTTGCATGATTTATCAGTGTTATTTAATGGAAGATATATTTTCTCTTTTTTAGGTGAAAATAGTTATTTGAAGCGAATAATTTTCAAGATATTTTAGTGTTGAAGGATTTTATTGCAATATTATTTTTCTAGAAATAAAGTTCAAGTCGATCTTTTTCAAGAATTTCTCATAGTAGAGCAGAAGGTAGGATTAATTTTCTATACTAGTCAAAGTATAGATTTTAATTTTAATTATTTATCTTTCAAATAAAATCACAAACCCAGAAGAGGGATGGGGAGGGGGAGTCTGAGAAAAGTAAATACCACAAATTTTTCGGAGACCATCTGTAATGGGAGATTGCTAAAAATTATCTGAATTTAAATTTGTTGTGTCAAATGAGTGGGGTCAATTAATTCAGGCAATCTTGAACTATACTTCTGCTTACTAACAAGGTTTACATCTCAGTGATGATGCATTAAGCATTGCATGACACATATAATGCATTAAATGTAAAGATATCATTCGATTTAGCATATATCTTCTTGAATATTCACAATTTCAATTTTGCTGTGTGTTTTAACTAAATATTAGTAAATATTTAATAAAAATTTTTTTAGTAATGTTTGCTGCAGCATTATTCATTTGTGTGATAAACACAATGTATTTATTTAATATTGTTACTAATATAAATTATAAACCATGCTAAGTTAGTATTAAACAAATAGACGAATTATTACTCACTATTATAATTGTAAAAGTATATTCAATTACAGCCAGGTAGTTTTTTCTTGTTATTTTTAATTAGTTAATTCATTTTTTGTAATAATGTTTCAGGAAGAGTTCGCTAATGATGTCGAGGCAGTAAAGAAACACATGATTAAGTACTTAGATAATCCTTACGTTTCTGCGAAAGGGCTTTATTTTACGTCGCACGAGGTAACACTTTCTAAATAAGAAACCTGTTTACTTAATATATTACATTTGGTTATAATTGACCATTTTAACTGTGTTTTAAATACGGAATCTGATTGACAATTTTAAATGTTGTCCACAACTGAGATTGAGTGGTTTTTCACGCGAAATTAATAACAAAAGTGTGATTATATATTAATTTAATTTAACTGTTCTGATTAACTTGTAATTTAATTTGCTAGAAAGAACTTATGGCAGATCCGGGGAGGGGAGAGGTACTTTATTCACATATTTTTAATAATCATATAACATATAGTAAATATAACATTCTGAATATAACATATAGTGGATTCTAAATTTAAAAATTATGTTAACTGTTGAAAACTATGATGATTTGTTCTTATTTTTGTGTGCAGTTTCTGGACTATCTCTATTCAAAACATAACAGCATATGGGATGATAGGCATAGTGCAGTCTGTCAGGATATGAATCAACCAATGACTGCCTATTGGATTGCTTCCTCACACAACACGTATGCTTTAACTGGGTTTTAACTAATCATAGTCTTAATCTCCTTAATTTTGAATTTGTTTGTGAATATTACTCGTTTTTTAATAAAGATGAATTTTTAATTGTAATTATTGTAGAACTGTATGATTAGTAATCAATTCTATGAGCTATAATCATTGATACAATGTGATATGCTTTTGTTATTAATTTGTGCCTATGATTTGTTAATTTGTGTTATGTTACATATTATTTGGTTTGCTTGTAGATATTTAACCGGTGATCAATTTCGAAGCGATTCTTCAACTGAGGCTTACTCAAGAGCTCTACGCATGGGATGTAGATGTATAGAATGTAAGTCAAATATTACTTCATATAGACAGATGAGGCTTGTATTAATCTTTTAATATAAGTCTAAAAATAGATAAAGTTATTCTTAAAGTCTTGATTATTTTGATTTTCTTGGTCATCAGCATCCATATATAAGTAAAGTTCCTTTGCTGCCTTGTAGCTTCACACCCTTTACTAAGACTCTCTATATCAATTGACACAGACAGTTAAGTTTCATATGAATTTTAAATGTGTGATGCACAGTGGATTGTTGGGATGGACCCGATGGATTTCCTCATATATATCACGGACGCACTTTTACATCAAAAATAAGATTCATGGATGTGCTGAAGACAATTAAGGAACATGCTTGGGTTACCTCGGAGTAGGTTTATATCTCTCCTTTGAATTTTTATCTTTCTTCTCATATGCTATTAAATATATTAATTTAATTTGTTTTTTATAAATTTCTAGTCGAATTTGGTCTTCTGACTTGTAGAAATGATAAGCATTGTTTGGTAATATATGCTCAGTTTATTGTAAAAATAATTGTAAAAACTCAGTTTATTGCAGAAACTGATAAAATCCATTTTCAGATATCCCCTCATTCTGTCGATTGAGAATCACTGTTCTATAGCTCAGCAGCGAAACATGGCCGCTGCATTTCTTGATGTTTTTGGTGATATGCTACTGAAAGAACCTGTATCAACCAATGGCAATGTGATGCCTTCACCCAATCAGCTTAAGCGAAAGATTATTCTGAAGGTTGTAATGGGAGAGATTGTCTAATTTCATCATTAGAGCCTTGTAATCATCATTTTATTATGAGACTTATTGTTGTTTTTTAATAAGGAAGATTACTTATTCTACTGACTGATGAGATAATAAAGTTATAATTATGAGGCTCTAATTTATAGGAAATATTTTTTATAATAAATCAATCGTAATCAAAGTTATCGAGCTGTGATTTGTTTCATTTGTATAATCTGAGCATTACATTTTTATTATTGTTATTTTATATCTTATTTCAAATTAGTAAAGTTTCACACAAATTGTGCAGTAATTTGTATATTATTTTGCAGCATAAGAAGTTACCAGATGCATCAGATGGTAGAGAGTTGAAGTGTGAAGTCTCTGTGGATGAATGTATGTGCATATTTCAACAACGTGATTTTCGTTTTTCTTTTCAAATCACATAATTTTATTAAATCTTGTGGGATATGTATAAGCTAAATTTAATGTGTTTGAATTTTAAAGCTAATATTTTTTTGATAAAGACATTTTTTGGATAAGATTCATATATTTTTATTATTGTGAAAAGTTCTGGAAGTATGATCTGATTAATATGATTTAAAATAAGTAAAAATTCCATGTTTCTTCACTAGGCAAAGAACGCATATTCTAATGTTTGCTGCATTCATATATATATAGATTAAATATGATAAAATGCTTTACAAATTTTTAATTTGGATTATAGCTATGTTGTTGCTTTACTTTTTGCAGCAAATGTAATGGAAGGTGATCTGAGTAATTCTGTAAAGAATGGATTTTTACGACTTGTAGATTCAATCTCTACAAATGTAACAATTCAATTTATGACATTTATTGTGAAATGTATTGAAATCTATTATAACAATTTGCATAGTGTATGAATTATTGCATAAATCAGTGTGAGGATAAAGAGGTTAAAATAATGGTCTAAACAGCATCGAGACTATGCTTTGGTAGATAATAATGAGGTTAATCAATAATACTTAAACATGATAAGTTTTAACTTATCATAAGTATTATTATGTTGTAATTTATCATAATATTGAATCGTAATGATATTAACATAATAATATTTCAACTTACGATATACAATCTGAAAAATGAACCTTTAGAATTACTTTATTAATTTGTACATTTAATCAAACGTGGAAAACTTTAGTTTAATGATTGTGAGTCGCAAGCTACTACTTGCTGTGATAATGTTTGCACTGTAATTCTGATTTTAGCATAATAGTAATAGAGTTATTATGAAGCTATAATATGTCACTAAAGATTATTTTATTTTTCTATTTAATCGCCAAAGTTATGATTTAGCAAATAGACTGCATATTGATTGAAGATTATGATACAATTTTCAGGATTGGAATGCTCATTTCTTTTCACTGACAAGTACAAAGCTGCATTATACCGAAGAAACGAATCAGTTGTCACCTGCAGACTATGATGAGGACTCTGTTTCTAATGAGGTTAATGTACAGATGAACAGTATGATAACGGTTGATAATATTGGTTGTGTTACTTTATGGTTACACAATGTTTTTCATCTTTAACAGACTCCGAAGTAGGCCTACATTATTTTAAAAATCTACTAAAATTTTTATTCTATTCCTTTCTGTGGATTGCCATTTTTAAATCCTTATATTTAGCTATCATTTATAATTTGTATATATTTAATTATTAGTGTTAAATAATTTGTGTAGTATAATATCACACATATAATAATATTTATATTAAATAGTATAATCTATATACTGTTGCATTTTTTTTTGTTTCAGTAAATAACACTGCTGTATTTACTGTATGATAAAAATTTCATTGAATGAAAATTCAATTGTATTGCTTAATATTTTGTATCACATTGCTTGCTATAAATGCAGTCAACGGCGATTGAAGAAATGCACTACTCAGAGAAATGGTTTCATGGTAAACTTGTGAGAAGCCGCTCAGATGCTGAAAAACTTCTCAATGAATTCGCGTCTGATCCTTCTCACGGTGATGGGTCATTCCTTGTACGGGATAGTGAAGCCTTTTCCAATGAATTTAGTCTTTCATTTTGGTCAGTAAGTTGTGTACAGTTTATCCATTCTGTGAACTGAATCAAGTGCAAATATTTGTAGTTACAGTTTTTACTGGTTTTATTGTTTAGATACTGCAATCATTAGCAAGCTTTGTGAGAGGGGAAATTTGATCTCTAGTGAATGTTTAATTGCACAAAGGAAAGTCACATTGTGTAATTGTTATCATACATTTTTAGGAATCACTATTAATGCAGCATACACTACTGAAAAGTTGGTTTAATTTCATATATTACTCAATATTAGTACCGTAATATAACAATATATTACTCAAGAAAAATATCGCCTAAAAGAATATCTTTAGCAAATGAGGATCTTTAAAACTATCAAATATAAAACATAAGTCTTTGATTTAAAATATAAAATTATATTTCAATGATTACTATGTTCCATTTTAAGTCTTTATATTGATTAATTTTTCTCTCGAATAATATTATTTAATATAATCTCAGGCGTGGCGGTAAAGTTAGTCATTGTCGTATATATTCTAAACATGACGGTGGATCAATTGAATATTATCTCATTGAGCCGAAGTACTTTGACAGTCTGTATAATCTCGTGGCATACTATAGGGAGCATCCGCTGAAAAGTCGTGATTTCAAACAAAACTTGACACATTCTGTTCCGCAGCCGGATTCGCATAAGGGGAAAGAGTAAGCGTTAATATATC
The DNA here is from genome assembly GCA_034700105.1 of Oconnorella tubifera. Taxonomy (NCBI): domain Eukaryota; kingdom Metazoa; phylum Annelida; class Clitellata; order Enchytraeida; family Enchytraeidae; genus Oconnorella; species Oconnorella tubifera. The sequence goes on from JAQIXG010001276.1 coordinate 15,229, forward strand.
TATATATCTATAGAAATATTTATGTATCTATACTAAATATCTATATATAAATTATTTTCATAAAATCATCTAGGTAGTAACTATTCTGCTTTCTGTACTAGTGAAGTATCTCAGTGATTAATTAGCATATTATGTAACTCTTGAGGTGTGCAGATTTGTGAAATTAGTGAATGTTTATTTTAATAAAGATATTTATAACAAAATGCAGAGTTTAGGTAATTAGAATATAGTTTAATGAGAGCGGCATATATATATAGCAGGGGTATTCAATGATAGTAGTAAGTAAATAATATGTTTTGTTTCAACTGTTTAATAAATTTTGACTTTATCTTGAAATTGTTATCTTCTAAGCTTTTGTGCAGAAGATAAAGCCTTCCTTCAGTATTTATTTTTGACTTGCCTGTATTAATTAATTAGTTTATGAGTAGCTAATGAAATACACTGAGATTTTACAGTATCTCCTTGTAATAGTATTTTCTCTCTGAACACAGTTGGTTCTATGACAAGTGTTCAAGAGAAGAAGCCGAGGACATGTTATGTCGTCTTCCTTATGATCGTACATTTCTTGTACGTCACAGACAGACAGACGCACATAATCAGGACTCATCACAGTTTGCCATTTCATTCAGGTCTTATTTAATTTAGACTCAATAAATATCCGTTCTGTGCTTTTTATCTCAATAAATGTATTTTTCTGTCTTGATCTTTTTGTACGCCAGTTTGAATATATTAATTGATTTAATTGAATTTTTGATCTGAGTACAGCGTTTTCTTGCTACGATTAATTTGTCTATCATTAATGCATAATGATCCATTGACATTGTGAACTAGAAATTATCGTGTTCAATATTTCTTACTGAGTAATATTTTGACATTTGATGAAAAGCTAAAATTAATTTGACTTAGGTTGAGAATGATACTTCGATAACTGCTAAGTAGTTTCTTAAACTATCATAGCCAACTATATATCTGAACTAAGTATTTAAACTTTTAATAATAGTACTGTGTAAGTATTTTCACTTTTGATTGTTTTACCACATCAGAGCTGATGGCAAGATCAAGCACTGTAGAATAAAACACGAGGGTCGTTTGTTCACAATCGGCAACGCTTCGTTTGAGAGTCTCGTTGAACTTGTCCAGCATTACAAGAAGGTTCCTCTCTATCGTAAAATGATTCTCAAGTATCCTGTAACTAAACAACGTCTTCAGGAAGATGGACAGGTATGCAGGAATCTAGTAAACAAGTTTGGCGTACATTTGAAACTGAATGATTTAAATATTCCTTTTATCAGCATTAGAGATATTAATAATTGTTTAGCTTACTGACTGTTGATATTGAAATTGAGTGCTTTTTTCAATTGTTGATAGTGAATTAATTAATGAAAAATGAACACAAACTGTACAGCTTTCATTACAATAGATTTAACTTGTTGTAAATTAACGCATTATCTTAGTGTATGATTATAATAACTAAATATTAAAAATGACAATTATCAGTTTAGATTGGGAGAAATAGCTACTAGATTCAAATTTAAATGCTATTATTAACTAACATATCACACATAAATCAAGCAATATGACTACATAGTATAACTACAAGTCCTTTAGTTTATTAATTTATCAATAGATTACTAAGTTGCCAATCATTAGATTTATTGTTAATATAAAGAATAAGTTAATTGCTTATACACACTGTGCTATTCTGTAAGGCTCCTGATGCTCGTTGTAAAGGAGAACGTGATTATATAGTTCTCCCTCAGGTAACCACACAACCCTCCTTAGATGTTTTTGCCTTTAACAATGTGCCTTTCACAGTTTTTAAAAAAATTTATATCAGAGCTTTTCACTGTGTGTCTGACCCTTACATAATTGTAGTTTTAATTGATTTCGATATTACGGGTGATTGGATTTACTTTATCTGTTTATTTATTCAATTAATAATTAATGTATCATAATATATCCTAAGAGTATAACTCAAATTTCTTATCATTTAAACACTGCTTCAAGTTTTGTGCACAAAATTTCTTCAACTGCAATCATTTTTTATGATTGCAGTTTATGATTTTAATTGGAAGTCTGTGGAGCTATCTTTGTAGTATGTGTTTTTTCTAAATTCTTTGCTTTCTTTCTAAAATTAGATTTTCACTGCCATCTAATGTTAATGTGGTAATGAGAGTATATTAATGGCATACTTGTAAGTTGTAACCATTTATCGTAAACATTTATTTTTTTACACATATTTCTATTATGTAATATTTACTAAAATAATAAAGATAACATAGATAATAACCCAATAGTATTTGTTTCTTGTTTAAACTAACATTGTGGTGTGCTGTGCCAATTATCAATCTAACAATTGCAAACAAATCTTAAATTGTCATATAATGAGACTTCACGAGTATTTCAAGAAAATGATTTTCTGTGCTTCTTTTATATTTAACACAATATAACATAAATTTCATTTTCACTAACTATGAAATAGCGGATTAGATGTACTAATTTGCTAATTAATATATTATGTTTATATCTTTGCTTGTACTGTTGAATGGACTACAGGCCAGAGACTATGGAGCCATTGACAGTGCTCTGTATATTAGTCCGAATGATCTGGTTTCAAAGGTAGTATCTGTTTTCTGTCATCTTCTTCAATGCTTTCTATCATTTCAAAATATACTTTTTGAGTTTAGTAACTTCACTTCCCTTTGCAATTTAGATCGTAATATGACAAGTTATCTTTGATATTTATTTCATACTAAAATAAGATATATTTTCAATAATTATACTCTAATTTGATCTCTTCTTCTTTGTTCAATCAGTTTGTGTTGTGGATCTCTCTTGACTTGCGAAGATCTCCTAATTTACTATCCACTTGTAGGCCAATTTTAAAAATTGTAAATAGCTTATCACAAAAATCAAATACATTTCAATATGCTCTTACAAGTTTATTGGAATGTTATATAGATAAAGGTTCGAGCTTTGTATGACTATAAGGCTTTGAATCCAGATGAATTGACCTTTTGCAAGATGGCCTATATTACAAATGTTCGGAAGCAAGATGGTGGTTGGTAAGTGAGTCAAAAATTTTTACTGTTTTTAATTAATAATTGTTATCCTAATTTTATATGCTTTTAATTTTCTAATTCCCAAGTTAAAATCTAAAATTTATTGTTTGAAACTGTTGTAAAAATAATATTGCATTTTAAGAATAATAGTATGAAAATGGTCACTATAATTCACTTTTTACTTTCATTTTACTATGGACAACGATTTATTTTATATTTTTTCTATATCTTTTGGGAACGTTCTATATCTTTACCTTTATATTTTGACAATATTCTGTAACCAGGTGGCGTGGCAATTGTGGTGATAAGATACAGTTGTTATTTCCTTCTAATTACGTAGAGGAGGTGGAGTCAGTGGAGGACACTGATGAGAAACCTCTTGGTAGTCTGCAGAAAGGAAGCATTGATCTCACTGGGATTACTGTTGGTATGTTGCGTGACTCTTAACTCTAGATTGGCGTCCCTTTATTGACCGTTTGTTTTTGTTATCCGTATATTTGTAGCATTTACATGACATATACTTTTAAAACATGGTATCTTCAAGATAAATACCATCATCATTTCTATATGATTTAAGCAACATTTAAATTTATATGATTTAAGCATGATATAACAATGTGACTTTAGATGTACATAGTGTTCGAAGACATAAAATATTTTGTATGGATCATAACAGAATGCCAAATTGCTTAGTCTGTGAATATAATTCTTGAATACATTACAGAATTCATAATACTTTTGGTCTTGCAAATTTTAAAACTATTATTAGTCTATTAAAATGTTTGACTAATTCATTTATGAAATTCTGTCTTTCTTTAAAATAGTTAAAATAATAATGCTTTTCCCAATCTCTTTTTGATGGACATCACTTGTGATATTTCTTATTATTTAAATTAAACATAAGTTTTTATGAATCAGATGCCTTGCCTTATGAGCATGGTTCAAATCTGTACAAGTTCCGTATCATCAGTCCTAGTTCACCTCCAAAACAGATTGCGGCTTTCTCGAAAGAAGACATGCAATCTTGGATTACAGCCATACGCGAATGCAGTAGTAATGCCGAAAAAGCGGTCTGTGGCTTCTTTACTTTATTCTTATTCAAATAAAATATTTTTTGGCATGTTCAGTGTTTTATTGACCATGTGAATATCAAGTATTTCCCGATGTTTTGAATCTTAAATCCCTAAAGTTTGATTATTAGAATTCACGACTGAAAGATTTAATCTTATGTAGTTTTAAATATTTTGCTGAGTTTTTAATTCACTGAGTTTTTCGACAATTTCTTTTTGGACAAATTGAAATTTGCATCAATTTTTGATGTCTTTACCGCATGATGCACGGTGTTTAATTTGACATAAATGTTGATGTAAATAATAAGAGAATAATATTTGACAGTATGACAATAATATGCTTGATAGTAGTGTAATTTGCCGTTAAAATTTTCTTGTAGAAAAAAGAAATGCACACAAAGGAGAAAACAATGAGTATTGCCATTGAGTTTTCTAATCTTGTTGTCTACTGTAAACCCGTTTCTTTCGATATTGAAAAGGGTATATTTTTAATTTCTTCTATTTTTATTTCAACATTATATTCAGCTAATAATAATCACATTAAGTACCTAACTTAAAAACTTCATCAGTGATAAATAAATGCTTTTTATTTAACCATTGACACTACCAAAACGGAATTACTTTTGTTTTTATTTTATCTGTATCGCTTCAATTTGGCTGAATGCCTACTCATTTTTTTTTAAATATACCTATCATATTTATTTTATTTATACATAAATACCTATCATATTTATTTTATTTATACATAAATACCTATCATATTTATTTTATTTATACATAAATTTTACAGCTAATAAACTTGTTTGTGTACAATAGCTCCCACTGAGGCTAAAAAAAATTAATGCATATTTATTACAGCATCTAAATACAAACTAAATCATTCTGATATGTTCTCATTACCGGAGAATCGCATTTGGCGTTTGCTCAATAAGAAAAAGGCAGAAATGCTGCTTAGGATAAATATGAGTTATTTCAGCAGAATTTATCCAAAATACTCGAGAATTGACTCATCTAACTATGATCCAATGCTACCCTGGAACTGCGGTTGTCACATGGCTGCTATTAACTATCAAACTCCAGGTCAGTTTAAATGATCGAGTTTACAACAATGGTTTCAAAATAACCGAAAGGGAACATTTTTACATCATTTATCCACGGTAAAAATAAAATGACGTGCAGTTAAGTGAAATCACATGAATTGGTAAGTGTGAAGTAATTCACAGGTTATAAACAAACAATCGGCATCATTTTGATAAATAACATGTAATAGTTTTGTGTATGAACTGATATAAATATAATGTGAAAAAATTATATTTTCACTTTTACAGTACTGTTACTGTATGGATACTGTATGTGACATATTTTTCAGTTCTTTTTCATTTTATTTACATTCTATTCTATATTCAATTTTCTCTTCTATCCTGTAGTCTCTTTCTTTTTCTCCATTTCCACTCATAATCATTCTGTTCTTAGTTTTTGAATTGATAACAAAGTATTTTTAAATAGTAAATCTTACTCAATGCAACACCTAGGCGCATATTCCTGTAATTTTTATTTATACAAGAAAAAACGGCAAAACTTAAATTTCAGATCGCTCAATGCAGCTAAACGAGGGCAGGTTTATGATGAATGGCAGGTGTGGTTATGTCTTACAGCCTGATTGCATGAGAGCTCCTGGTTATAATCCTTTTGATAAGCATACTCTAAGTGGTGTTGATCCGATTACCATCAGTCTCACGGTTAGTCTTATATATTGCTGTTAGCAATACAAATATTATAATACAAAATATTTAAAGTTCCAAACATGCTATTTTTAGACATTTTGGATAAATAATATTTTAAATATTAATGGATGATTTGAGATGTTTCGAAGATTTAAAGTTGATTATTTTGTCATCAGATCATTGGAGCTCGCCACCTGGTAAAGAGTGGGAAAGGACTGACGAGTCCTTTTGTTGAAGTAGAAGTGGTAGGCTGCGAGTATGACAGTCATAATAAATATAAGACCGGAACTAAAGTTGACAACGGTTTTAATCCTGTCTGGAATGAACAGTGTGACTTTGATATCATTAATCCTCAAGTGGCTCTCATTAGATTCATTGTACAGGATGAGGATATGTTTGGAGATCATAACTTTTTGGGACAAGCCACATATCCCATAACTGGTCTCAAGAATGGTTTGTGTCGTCATTATTTTCTGTAATGTATCGTAACTGCTTGGACAGTTACAAATTACATTTGTTTGAACAATGTAATTTCTTTCAGCAATAATAACACTTTTAAACCATTTTCACAGCTTTTTAATTATCCTAATTGCTCACTTTTATTTCTCACTTTTAATAATTTATATCGAGCATTCTGGAAGAATATTTTGAAGCAGCGATTTTCAATGTGTATAGGTTATCGTTCAGTTCAGCTGAAGAATGAATACAGTCAGGATCTGGAGATAGCATCTTTGCTCGTACACATTACAATGCGAAATCCAAAGGTTGCACAAATTACTCTCACTTTATAATGTGAAGATCCATCTGTATTTTATTTTGATATAAACTAAATTTTGCTCATTTTCTTATTAATGTCTAACATGTAATAAATAATTTAACAACTATAGAAATGATAGTTATGGTGCACTTGCAGATTTTATAATCTATCGCCCAATAATGGTTTAGTGAGCAGCACATACACGCTTATAATAAATGTAAATAGAGGGAAGTGTCTAGAATAAAAAATGTCAGAATATTGAGTTGTTATGTAAATTACAATCTTCAATGACGAACCAATTTGAAGTACTTCAACCAATTTGACTTCAATTTCATCAATTTGACTTCACGTCAAGTAACTAAACCAATTTGAAGTACTGGAGAACGCCTGTATTATTTAATCACCACTGCCTCCTTGTGATATCTTTTGTTGCTTACTCTGCCTGTAATATACTTTTTCCTTTAGTAACTAAAAATTATTTTGCTTGCTACATTAGGAAAGCGAAGAGCGCGAGATCTATGCTAAAATTGAAGAATTACGAGACAGAACGAATCAGCTTCAGGAGGAGTTAGATCGACGCGAAACTTTAGGGGACTCCTCTGGGACGAGTAGGATAATCCGGGAGCTAAATGCAATGCAGAATCTGCTGATGGAAAAGAAAGAGCAAAGGCTGCTGGCAAGGTTTGAAAAAATTGTTGATTTCTTGACCATACTGACAAAATATTGCCGAGTACAAAATAAACAAAATACTGCCGGGTAGAATAAATCATTATCTGAATTTGTCATTCATTATATATTCGCTATATAATTTATCTGATGTCCAATTATTTAAAATCAGTCAATTCTAAAATTTTAGTTTATTGTATTATATGTACTTTTATGTAAGTGTGTTAAATTCAACGTTAACTTTGACACTAAAAGTAATTGTGTGCTCACTAACTGTGTATGATTTTAATTGCTGTAGATCTCAGAGAGGAAATCAGAAGCCTAAAGGTCGCTCAGTGTCGTCGTCTTCAAAATAAATTTGCATTTCTATAATTATTCATAAGGGTTTTATATTCCCTCCAGAAATGTGAAGTCTTCTAGTTTTCCTGCTATTTAACTATAATTTCACCGCATCTACTGTTATTTCTATTAAATTATATTATTAATTGAGTATTATTTATAAGCATATTGTTGTAGTAAATGATATGTATGTACCGATGTTGTATGTACCGATATGTAAATTAAGCTCATGTATCTTATTTCTTTTTAATATTCATTTACTTTGTATATCGATGATAATATGCTCATAAGCATGATTTTTATATTACTTTTACAATAATTTTGGACCAGAATAGGGTTGTAGCTTATTATTAGACAATTTATTTTTTACAAATTATTTTTGTGCA
>JAQIXG010001277.1:0-23227 GCA_034700105.1 Oconnorella tubifera
GTATAGAATCAGTACATATGTATAGAATATATACGTATGTATAGAATCAGTTCATATGTATAGAATCAGTACAGATGCATACAATATATACATATGCATAGAATATATACATATGTATAGAATCTATACATATGTATAGAATCTGTTCACATGTATAGAATCTGTTCATATGTATAGAATCTGTGCATACATATAGTATCTGTATATGTATAGAATTTATACATATGTATAGAATCTGTGCATACATATACAATCTGTACACATAATATACATATAGAATATGTAAATGTGTTTACAATTCATTCTTATGTAAACGATTTATACGCTAATTTATGCAACTAATTTATGCGTGCTTTTTTGATTGACAGAAACTTCAGAGCTGTATAATAAAAGGGGCGGTGCTTAGCATTAGGGGCGTGCCTAAGGACTGTAAACGTGAAGATATTAAAAGTCATTTCAATAAGTACGCCCATGTGGAGTGGGTTGACTTTGAAATGGGAGATGATTTGGTGGGTTTTTTTTGTTTTAAAATTCGTTCTTTCTATTTTTAATTAATTTTGTCTTATATTCTTGCTGGTTAAATAGTTTTTTGTCTGTTTGTCTGCTCATTTTGTCTGTCTGTTTGTCTGTATGTGTGCTCAGTCTGTCTGTATGTCTGCTCATTGTGTCTAGTTGTTTCTTTAGTTACTTATCAATTTATCTGCTATTTTGCAATTAGGTCTGTCTGTGTAACAGTTTATTTGTTTGTCTAACAGTCTGTCTGTGAAACTGTTTGTCTGTCTGTCTAACAGACTGTCTGTCTTAAGTATTTTAAATAGTCTGTCTGTCTGTAATTGTGTCTCTCTGACTGTCTGTCTGTCTGCATGTCTGTCTTATAGTCTGTCTGTCAGACTATCTGTCTGTCTGTCTGGCATAGTTTATTTATATTCTATATCTACTAGGCTAAGATAAGATTCAAGGAAAGTGGCGATGCATTAAAAGTTATCGAAAAAGCTACGACTGAGGGAGGGGGTAAAATACTCTATAAAGAAACCGAACTGACGTGCGCTGTTTTAGAAGGTATGTAGATTTATACAATTTATATTCTAATGAAAATAAACTTGAATTTGTATTAAAATTGTATATTTTATTACAAGAAAGTTTATACAGATTCACCATAAACTTAATCTTAGCTTTAAGCCTAACTCCAACCCAAAACATAACCCTAACTTCAACCTTAAACTTAAACCTAACTCTAACCCTGGCCAAAGCTAAACTTAGCCCTAATTCTAACCCTATACTTATCCCTAACTTACCTCAAAACTTAACCCTAAACTTAACCCCAAAACCAACCCTATACTTAACCCTAACTCTAATTACTAGACTTAACCCTTAAACCTAATCCTAGCTTATCTTAAACTTAACTACAACTCCAATCCTAAACTTAACCCCAACTCTAATTACTAGTCAGTTACTAGACTTGACCCTAACTCTAATAACTACCAATCAGTTTATCATTTTGATTTTAAAATGCTCAACTTTCAGGAGATGAAGAAACTCAACACTGGGACAATGTCATCAAACAACGCAGGGACTGTAGGGGGTATGGAGGGGGGAGAGGGGGGAGGGGTGGGGGGAGAGGTGGGAGGGGTAACGATAGACGTAGGGGGGGCAGGGGAGGGGGCGGAGACAGGGGGGGCAAGAGAAAATTTGACACTTCTAATGATGCCGAGGTAGTGGATGTTTTTTTTTAATTGAAAAAAAATTATATCTAAATATGTGATATAGATTACTTAGTTATAGATTAATTAGTGCAGATATGTTATATACCTGATAGAGATATTATGTAATATGTTATTGTGAGACTTATATTCGTGTATTGTGTATATAAGTTTTAGTATGTAAGTTTAATGTATGAATATAATAGAATAAAAAAGTGAAAAGATTTGAATAAATAAATAACTATAAACGTTTATATAAATATACGCATTTAAATATAGATGCATTTACATGCGTTTTATACGCGAATATATATATATAAATATACATATTTATATACATATATTACAATATATACATATATTATGCATTTATTTGTATCAGTATATATGTAGAAATATTTTTTGTTATTTTTCAGGCCAAAAAAGTTAAAACTGATAGCGACTCAAAGCCGATTAAAAGTGAAAAAACTGAAATTAAAAACGTTACTTCGGAATAGTGTCAAACTTTTGACTATGATGAACACGATGATGACGATTAAATGGACTGAGAATGATAATAGACTTATATAAGATGATGATGGACCGAAAATGATAACAATGACAATGATAAAATATGACAATGATGCAGTTAATACTTATTCTGTATAATGCATAACTTCTGATTTATTTACAAATTCAATTTATTTGAGTAGATCCTTGTAACGAGGCATTGATTTGAAACAAGCTCCGCCTCTCTAGCCTGGTAGCCTATGTCAATTTTGATCAATTTATATTTAGTAGATGTTAATTAAGATGAAGTCGTTTGAATTAGGGTTAGAATTGGGGTTTACGTATTGTAGTGAAAAGGATGGATTGATAGAGGGATAGATGGACAAAATAATAAGATGCAATAATATTTTGACTTTATTAATGTAATATCAATACATAGACAATTTCATAGTTAAGTTTTCATTAAAATAGTCAAGTACATGAAAAAATGCATTAAATAAATAAAATAAATACTTAACAACAAGTTTTGAAAACAATTTGTTTATATTTCAAGTTAATAAATTCTAAAGCTAGAATTATGACTTTGAATTATAGTTTATTCGAGAGAATGAACCCGTTTAATATAAAATCCTATGAACAATAACAGTCTAAAAATCTAATGTCATCGTAATGGAACCCCGATAAAACGGCCCCGAATGCATTACCCTGACAAAATGGCCCCGAATACATTAAGCCGATAAAATGGGTCTGTCAATTCATTTAATAACCATAACCCTTATAAACCCTAAACCTAACTCTAGCACTAACCCTAACCCGAATCTTAATCTCAACCCTAGCCCAAAGAATTCAGTCGGGGCTGATTTGTCGGGGCCGTTTTGATGGGTCACGCACCGTAACAATAATAATTTAATACTAAACCATCATTAACTTGAGCGTTTCAATACTGATTATTAACGCAGTCATTTTCAAGCTAAAACTTAACAGATTACTTCAATAAAACACTCGTAAATACATTTAAATGCAATGACAATCTATAAATGACAAGGCAATCTAAAAACAATGATTCTAAACAACAACAAAAAGCGAGAAAAAATTCCAATATCAGCAAAATCTCGCAAAATTTATCGTTAAGAAATATTTAAAACCACTTGAGATCACGTTTTAAAAAAGCAATCTTAATCTCGATGCAAAAAAACACCGCGTTGAAACTAATTCTAATTTCAAAAAATTTAAATCCAAAAACATCCCAAGATTTCATTTCCTAAACTTCAGTACAAGATTTCAATCCCAAAATTTCAATACAAAAAGATCAATCCAAAAATATCAATCCAAAAATTTCTCAAAATTTCAATCCAAAAAATCCAAATTTCAATCGAAAAATTCAAAATTTCAATCCAAACATTCAAATTTCCAATCCAAAAACTTCCCAAAATTTTCATCCACCCCACCATCACTTTATCCCGATTTAGAAATAGGATAAGCACTCCCAATTCCCCTGCCATGCCCGTAGCACACAATTTCCACGTCATATTTCTTGATTCTAACTAGAACTTTCTCTGTATTCATCAGATGTGCCACTGTATAGAGAGCAAACTCAAATTCAGGACTTGTGCCGATAAATGAACTTCCAATAGGCTTGCCGCTGTTCTTTTGCCAAGTAAATTGTAAAGTAACCAATCTAGGAGATTTCTCTATCTCTTCAGTCTTAATACAAACATTTAATTATCTAGATAGTTAATTAGTTTAGTTATCTATTATTATTAATGGTTATATATTTATTTAATGAACGACTCATTAATTATATATTTATTTAATTATATCGAGTTAATAGTTGCAGTTATTTAATTATCGAGTCAAATATATATAACTATAAGGCTTTGTATGTCAGATTAAAAAAACCCAACTTTAAAATCTGCACATCAAATTAATGTAATTCATACTTTAATGATATTATATAAAAACTTTACGCACTATTTAACCAAGTTAAAACAATTACATATAATAAATTTAAATATTTCAAAATCAACCAACCGTCCCGCGTCTAAAGAATCCCCTGTAGTCAATATTGCCGATCTTTTCCTGCAGATAAAACTGAATCCAATTATGAAATCCAGTCACTTCATGTTGTCTTGTCTCACCAACAAATACGTGCTCAAAACCGCAGGAATTGAAAGAACTGTACAGATAATAGTTTGAAAAACCTATCTATCTTTCAGTCTTAATCAATCAATCAGTTAATCAATCAATCTATCATTCAGTCAATCAGTCAGTATTAAGGTTAAGGTAATGTTTAATGTCCGGATTACCGTATTAACAATGTCGAAGACGTAGCTGTCAATTTAAGAGTCTAACTAAAGGGTGCAACAAGCTAAGTTTAGTTTCTGGATTAGAGTATTATATGAACGATGTCTCAGAAGTAGCTGTCAATTTAACGTCTTACTAAGGGTGCAGCTCTTTGGAGAAAATAGTGAGCAATCCGGGATTTGAACCAGGACCTATTGGTTTCGAATCCAGCGCTCTAACCATTTCTCTAATGAGTCTTATCTGAGTATCTAATTATATTTTATATGCAATCTAAATCTAGAACTAAATCTAGCAAGATCTATCTTGATAAATGGTATCATGATATAAATCTATCTAACTATCAATGTATCTGTCAGTCTACCTATCTATCTTTTCTACCTATTAATCTATTCATCTATCTATCTCTTATTTATCTATTTATCTTTCAGCGTACATCTATCGATCTAATTAAACAACGCATTACTGCTTTATCACCTCCCAAAATAACCAACAAAATGTCGTAAAAAAACACAATCCAAAAATGTCATATAAAACAACTTAACAACACAATTCTACCTGTCTTACTTGGCTCTTCAATAAATCTAAAACACAAATATAATACAACTAAAAACACAAATATACCTATCTTCCTTTGTTCTTCTATACAGTCTAAACCACATGTCATACAAATGTCGTTTAAATTCAATAACGTCGCCGGATGTTTTTCCTTTCGACACCAGAAAACTGTGCGCCTCTTTCATCACGCTCGTGTCACAAATGACATCAAGAAAGCGCGTCGTTTCCCCTTCTTCCTGTGCGGTAATGGTTTCTGAACTAAGAGTTGATGATTCGTAATTATCAAGTAGAGATCTGAATGCTAAATTAAAAATATACGAGTTTAATGAAGAAAATTAATTGATAATTGTTTAATTGATAGATTAAGTAAGTAATTGTTCGATAAATTAAGTAGATAATCATTCAGTAATCGATCAGCTAATTACTTTATTAAATAATCCATCAAATTAAATAATTCATTAATTAAGTAATCTGTTCCACAATCCAGTTATAATAAAAACAAATTCATTTGAAAATTAAAACAATCAACTAAGCAATTAAATTATCAATCAACTTCTCAATCAATTTATCAATCCATCAATTAATAAATTTTCCAATTTCACAATCAATCCATCAAAAATTAACAAACTCATCAATTAATTCATTAATAAATCAATTAATAAACTAAACAATTAAACAATCGATTGAAATGCCTCAAAAACTAGCATGCATTTGCAATAAAAATGCACAGTTTTAATATCAAACTCACCTTGATAAGTTGGTCTAGTGAAAACATTCTGCTCATTCACCATGGCAAAGAAATTTCTCTTGGCTCTATCTGGTGCAGCCATGTTCATGCTGGTTACATAACCTAAGATTATATAATAAAAACTTGAGCATATTACAAAAGAAAAGACGAATTAAAATATTATTCAAAATCAAGCAAGAAATTTAAGAAAATCTATAAATAAAATCAATGCATATCAAAACTTTTAGTTATACTATTTTCTATCAAATGACTATTTTTTAGTATTAGACGCTTAAATTGACAGCTACATCTGAGACATAATTCGTATAATATAGTAATTCAGACGTTCAATGTAATTAGTTGCACCCTTTAGTAAAACGCTTAAATTAACAGCTACATCTGAGACATCATTTATATAATATGGTAATCCATGCCATTAAACTTAACTTGCTGCACCCTTAAATTGACAACTACCTTGAAGATCAATCCTATAATCCACATCTGGTTTGCATCGATTTACATCCAAATCCCAGAGGCGTGAAAATAATGTCGACAGTTCATCGCTGTTAAATAAAAAACTAAAGATCATAGCCATTATATTTATTTTAAAATAATATTCAAAATATAATGTATACAAACATATATATGAATTAATAACTATAAAATTAATAAAAACCATAATACTTCATATATTAGCATCTACTCTATGCAGCGTATTAAATTAAAAAACAAAAAAGAGCCAATAATTCAATTCTTTTCAATATTTCTAAAGAATTTACGACCCACATATAGTAATGCTTGCTATTAAAATAACTATTTGTTTAATTTAAAATAATAATAATATGCCCCCTTCTCATCACTTACTTAAAAGCCATCTTAAGCTTCTTCCCTTCTCCCGAATGAATGGATAGAAGATAAAAAGAAATGGACGCAAAAATGACTGCAACAATACAATGCAAGGTTGTCATCTATAAAAGTAGTGCTAAACCTTTTTGTTTGAGTGGACACAAGAAATTGACTGGCCCAATGTTATTATTCTTTATTAACAAAACTGATTCATGGGCCAGTATTGACTTTATGGAAAATATTGATTTGATGAAATGACCAATATGATTTGATGTGATGGAAAATATTGATTTGATTCATGGGCCATATAGTACTTATTCAATGGCCAATATTGATTCGATTCTTGGATGTACATTAATCGTGAGCCAACATTGCTTTAATTTGTTGGCCAATATTAATCTGATTCGTGGTCCAACATTGATTTAATTCGTGGGCCAACATTGATTTGGTTTGATTTAATGGCCAATATTGATTTGATGGCCAATATTCAATATATGATTCGTGGGCAAACATTGATCTGACTCGTGGACCAACATAATTTGATTGTCAATATTGATTTGATGGTCAATATTCATTTGATTCGTGGGCCAATATTCATTTGACTCGTGGGCAACAGTGATTTGATTAGTGAGCCAACATTGATTTGATTTATTGATCAATATTGATTTAATTCGTGGGCCAACATTGATTTAATTCGTGGGCCAATATTGACCGCGGACCATATGTTTGACACCACTGTCGCTTTATTAAGAAATTATTTTCTTATAGAAAGCTGTTAGGTTTAAATCGGACGTGTAATTTCAGAGGACGTGTAATTAGGCTTACATCGGACATGTAAATAAGTTTTTATCGGACGTACAAATAGAATTTTAATTATTTTTTCTAAAAACCAATTAATTAAAAAAGAATAAAGAAGAAGTTACAAACAACTCTCTACACTGTATCAAGAATTTTATTTCAACGAGATAAAAATCTTTCGATGAGATCAAAATCTCATTAAAAATGAACGAGATGTAATCATTTTTTATTAATTTTTTCTGTATACAATGCAAATCTGTTTTAAAACTTGTGGAAAAATTGAATTTATTACAAGATGGAATCTCTTTCTCTCTAATTCTTCAAACATAAATAGGCCTACATAATCTACTAGCCAAAAGCTCTAAAAATAGAGCATCAGAAATCATGCGTCCAGAGTCGATTCTCCTAAATTGCACCACTTTCTAATCCCTCTGCACCCTTTATCTACCCAATTAAACAACAAACTCACAAACTTTCACCAATATTTTAATTTTATCAAAAAAATTCTTCTCAACTTCATTTCTCTACTCATAATTTGTCCATTTCCTTACTATTCACCCACCCCCTTACCCTCCTCCATCTCCCATCCCCTTCCCCCCCTCTCCCCCGCTTCCCCTCCCTCCCTCAAATAAGGATTCTTCATCTCTAAACACCTCCTCCATCTTTCCGGCTCTCTCACACTATGCGGCGCTTTCACGACCGAATTATAAACGTTAGAGTAAACGTCCAAATTAATCCTATAAAACGACAGCGCTTCGTTTAAAATCAACGCAGGGGGGGCTTTATAAAAAATTCTAGAGGACCCAGCGACGCGCAGCAACCCCACGCAAAAAGGACTCGAACGCGACACGCACATTTTGTCCAAAACTTCTGTTAATTCGCGACGCGAGTATCGACGTAAAGAGTGCTGATGTGCCTTGGCGGAACCGATGTTGACGAAGGGTCCGCAGATACTGAGCAGCTCGACGGCTAGGAAAATCTGGGAGGGGGAAAGGGAAGGGGCGGGGCTCATCTGATTGACAGAATTATATAATTCGACAATGTGAAAGTTTACAATGAAAGTCGAAATTTCGATTGTTTTTAGTTTGATAGATTATTCAATAGAAATCAAATTCGATCGATTTAATACAGTAAATCAAAATGTAATAATTATATCATTTGATAATTAAATCATTTAGTTTATAAAACAGTACAAAAAGAAAAAACGAACAATCAAATAAACAATCAATTGAAAAACAATTAATGACTATTTTTACTACCAATTCATAATGATTTTAAATTAAATTTAGTTTTAGTTTTCGATTTAAAACAAATAATCGTTAAGTTAGAAAACTAAAATATCGAGCTTCACGTAGGCTCGTTATCAATGACTCTAATATCAAGGACAAGGTCAAAAACCTATGCCAAAGACTAAAAACCAAGGTCGAAGACCAAAGATCAAGACCAAAGACCAAGTTCAAAACAAAGGCCAAAGACCAAGGGCATTCTTCACGAACAAGTCAGCTTCAGTAAGATTCAAACCCAATACCTCTCAATTCCTAAGTATTTAACCGTTTCACTAAAACATTTCATTAACTTAAACTCTATATAAAAGGTGTACAGTCCCCAACCTTTTTAACCCAAGCCACCGGATCTTTTATATTCTTATCCACAATAACCGGCATATTAAAACAATCCCCATAATCCTCCCTGCTTATCCTAAACAACCCTAGGGCCAACGCCCCCACACTGTTCGGGGGGGCCTTATAAAAAATCCTCGAAATTCCGAAATCGCACAAAACGCCGATAAAATATTTCGAATCGCGCGGTTTTGAAACGCGTTGCATTACGTCGACTAATTGTTGTCTAGAAAGACAACGAAGTCGTTGTTTGTTGGCTTTAACGCAACCGAGACTTATAAACGAACCGCGTAAGGTTAGGATTGAGCGGGCGTTTGAGATTTCCTCGGGGGAAAGATCGGGGGGAATCAAACCGTCGGGGAATGGGGGAATGGTGGGAACAGCCTGGGGAAAATAATAAAGAAACGTTAAAGGAACAACGGGAATTTAAATTTGGGCATTTTAGGAAAAGGCTGTTATTTTGGAAATGGTTAAATTTTGTAGGATTTTTCAAAGTAAGATACGGTTTGAATTTAGATTATTTTTTAGAAAAATATTTTTTATTCAATTGTTTACTTTATTTTGCTAATTTTTAAATTTAAGCTCTGAAACAGCGGTTTGTTACGATTCTCAGTTTTGATGTAAAAATCAAGAAAGGAAAACCTAATCGATAAAAAAACCCAGAACAAAAATAAGCAAAATTTCTCAGAAAATCAATCAATTTGAAATAATTCGTTGTTCATTAACGATTACTTTATTATTCCCCCCGTCAAACCAACAACCCTAATCCCAAAAAACCAAACCAAAAACGCAAAACAATGCCTTAATAAATCATAAACCATTGACAAATAAAATTACAATTTTCTCATAAAAAAAATCATCTCACCGTTGATACAAAAGTTGTCGGTTGTAAATTCATCGCACCCCCCACCCAATGTTCCCTCCTGTACAATCCCATTTCTCTCCTACATTTCCTCAACCCCCCACTTACATTTATTCCACTCTCCGCCGAATAATCGTCTAACCAATCGTCGTAATTTGAATCAAAATCTTTCGGCTCACTTTTGACGAAAACTTTTGAGTCTAGATTGTCATCATTCGCTCCGGTAAAATTACGGGTTGCCAAATCAGGGATTACTTGGCAAGGGGGTGGCTCGCAGTTTGCTGGCCAGCGATTGGCAGGGTTTAAATCAGCGGCAGGGGAGGGAGAGGGGTGGGATTTTGTGGCGGTTTCTTGTTTAAGAGGGGGGGTGTTTTGTGGATTAAAATCAGTGTTATTCTGTTTAAGTAATGTATAAAAATTGTAAGTTTTCAGATAAAAAATGTCTAAAAATAGACAAAATTTGGATAAAGTTGTATGAAAATCGTCAAATTTTAGTTAAACTGATAAAAGTGAAGATTTATTATAATTTGATACAATTGATGCAAAGAATAATAATTAAAGATTATCAGATTATTTAAATAATGAATGAAATAAATGAGTAAAGAGTTAAAGTAAGAGAGTTAAAAAGAAGTTTAACTTTCAGATGATAAACTTAATAAATACGATAAAGTTGAGTGATAAAATTAAACACAAGTTCACCTTAGCTCATGAATGCGTAAACACGAAAAAGACAAACACAAGATCTCATATTATTTTGTTAAACAATAATACCACAACTAAACAGTCAAACTGTTCTCCTGGAATCAAACTCTTAACCTTTAAGTTGATATTTGTGCAACCTTTCTGCAAATAAGCCCAGTAGAGAATAGAAATCGCTATATATAAGAAACTAAATTAAAATTATAAAATAAAAGTCACCTAACGCAATAAACAGCAAAAGGAATAATAGAAATAAAATAAAAAAGTAATAATAGTAAATAAAAGTAATGTAATAAACAAACCAATCTTAAATAATCTGATTCCAAAGATAAACTGCCACCATCTTGTTCTTCTTCTTGATCACCTCGCGGACGTTTACACCTCCTCAAATCAAATCCATCGTGATTGACAGCCAGTCTCCGCCTCCATCCCGCCCCTCCCCCTAACTCCTCCCCCGTGATAGGCCGCTTAGATTGATTGACAGATTCCGAACAATTTCTCAGCCCCTCCTCCAAATTACAATTCGAAGATTTAGGGGGGTGGTCCCCATTGGATTTTTTTAAGTTTTCTTTTGAGGGGGGAGTTGAGGGAGGAGCTGATTGGATGGTTTCCTTGATGTTAACAAGGAAGACGTCTGATTGGTCAAGAGTTATACCAATGAGAGCTTCGATACGGAACTCTGATTTAAAATTCAGTCCATTGCGACATAGAAGTGTTATGGTTTCAGAAAGAAGGTTTTTTATTCTTTCTTGATCCGGTTTTAGAGCCATTATATTATGGTAAAGTTAACATTAACCTAAAAAAATCACAATGAAATATGAATGTTCCAATGTAAGAACTTTCTGACAGTTTCCCCAGAAATTTTAAAGCTTGTCAACCGAATAATTATTTGCCACACTTGTTCAAATTATTAAGTTTTTGTATATTAACTTTCATATTGCTTTAATTATGCGAAATTGCATTGCTACTATAATTATGATGAATTAAATAGTTTCTAATGTAATGCTATTTTAAATAATTTTTCATTCTTTAGATTTCAATTAAATTCCGATTTGGCTTCAATTGTAAAAGGATACTATAATGAAATGTCATTTTGTGTAAAGAAATCTTATAGCTTGCAAATAATAACAAAAATTGGTATACAAAATCAAAGTAGTCCCTATAGTGAATATTCATTAAGTCAATTAATCAATTAAAACTGCATTTAACAACAAAATAAAACAAATAGCAGTTTATTATCTCAACGATTTTATTATCCTTAAAATAATCACGATAATTAAATAAGATTTCATTATCCTTAAAATTATCACGATAATTAAATAAGATAATTATCGCAAAGTAAATAAATTAACAAAAAAATAAAATGAAATAATTTTATTAACTAAACGTATATAATAGAGAAGCAAAGAAGAATAAATAAAAGAAACTTTGATCTGAGGAGATGCTCTTCCTGATGTGCCTTCTAATGATTTCAAATTCCCAATCCAATGGGAATAGAAGGAAATAAATAAGAATAGAAGGAAATAGAAGGGAAACCATAAAATTAGTCAAAAGTACAAGGATTTAATTGCAATCAATAATTATTGGCGAAGCATTTTATACACCAGTTTTGAAATTGCAAGTTTTTTGTTTGAAATGTAAGGTTAAGATTTAAGTTAGGGACCTTAGGGTTATGATTAGGGCTAAAATAAGGATTGGTTTACATTAAACCGGATTGTTTAATTATTTATTCATTAATATTTCTAAAATTAACAATTTCCCCACCCTTAAATTTGATAAAAAATGTAACAATCAACAGTGTTTCGAAATTTTATATATTTAGATTAAATGCATTTTCAATAAGGCACAATATTAAATGCAATACATTAGAAAGATCAATACAAAAATTTTAATAAATGCAACAGAAATAAAAAGAATACTGCGCAAAAGAAATGAAATAATTTCAAGTAAAATTTTGTACTTCAAACTAATTCTCAACGCAATAATACAATAGTAAAATACAAAAATAAAGCAAATACGAATCAGTTCGATATTTAAATAGTTCGTATGTAATGAAAAAACTTAAATAATGACATAGAATACGAATCAGAGACAGTTAAAAGAGTCTATGTAAATGCGAAATTGTTGAATTCTGCAGCAAAATCGATCAATATAAAAAAAATAATATTTATATTTATATTTTAAACGTTTAATAAAAAGTCAACGATAAAGCAAAGACTGAAAAGTTAACGTAGAAAAGGTAGAGATTAAAGTTAATTAGCTGTTAGTTATATCTTCTTTATTGTCACATCAGCACAAAAAAGATTATATAGTGAACGGCATTTGTAGAAACTAAATACTGTTAAACTTGGCTCTTAATTAACGCATTAAAGGGTGCAGCGAATGACAGTTTACAAAGTATTAATTTAAATTTCTAATACAATAATAAAGGGCGCAGCAAGTAAACATTAAAAATTAATCATCAATCTTCAAAATTAATATTTAATCTTTACATTTGCACTAAACTCCTTACACTAAAGGGTGCAACAAGTAACTATAGTTTTCAATAATAACATTGAACAGTAAGAATTAACCCTCAAATATCTATCAAATTCTTTAACCTAAAGGGTGCAACAAACACTAAACTTTCTCTCCATCCATCAAACCCCAACTTAAAGTACAGTGTGCAAACAACACAACTTTCCACCCAAACCCTAACCCTAACCGCTAAACTTTAACCGGATTTTCAAATTCCTCCTCCATAAAAAGAAACAAAAAAATCGCGCACAAAAACATGACGATGATCGAGATAGAAAACGCCACCAAATAACGACGACTACTCGACTTCACGGGGGCCGTTATATCGTGCGAGGGGGCAGCATGGGAGGGGGCAGAGGCCCGGTGTCGCGCGATAGACTGAGGGATGGAATGATAGAAGGACGAATCGATGTCGCGTTCGTTTAACATAGCGCTACGATTAGTAAGGGAAGTGAATTCAAAGTGTGGTCTGTAATAAAATGTTTAGATAGCGTTAGATTATGTAATTCTTGCTAAAGGGCGTAGCAAAATGAAGTTTAAAAATATGTTTAGAATGTTATTTAACTACTGCTAAAGGGCGTAGGAAAATTTAATTATAAAAATGTTTTGTATTCAGCGTTAAATAACTAATGCTAAAGGGTGTAGCAAATTATAATTTAAAATTTATTCTCAACGTTCTTTAATTCTTGCTAAAGGGCGTAGCAAATTTTAATTTAAAAACAAACATACCCGCTTCTAGAGAGAGTATCATTAAGCTCTTGTTCTGCAAAAACAGTTTGAATTATGATTAGGGTTAGGAAAGTGACTACGCGTTTAGTAAAGTGTTATAATTAGTATTTGTTTTATTATTGTTTATTACTAATTAATACTAATTATTATTATTTATTACCAATTATTACTAAATATTTTATTACTAATTAGTACAATTTATTATTATTTATTACTAATTATTCCTAGCAATATTACTCTTTTCCAATTGATAATTCATACGATTTTCTGTTGTTATTTTTCAATGAAAACTTCAATTATCAAAAAAAACCGAACAAGTTTATAACTAATTCAAATCGTTTCACAACATAAAACAAAAAACTACAATTTTAAACCAAATTTAAATCATAAAAATAATTCCATCACAAAAAATCAACCCAAAAATTGAATTCAAACTAACCCGGATGCAGGGGGGGCCTAGTCAGATTACCCTGAAACGAATCGCTTCCGTACCCGCCCCCCACGCCAAACTCCTCCCCATAATAGCTCCCCCTCTCTCCCCCCTTCCCTTCATAATCCACCCCCCTCTCCACTCCCCCCGAGTACTCCACCCACCTATCCGAAACACCAACCCTTTTAAATTTATCAAAACTATCCACTGTAGAAAAGTACTCCGAATTTTTTGTATTTTTATTCGACAAAAAACTTTCCCCCTTTTTCACAATTTTACCCTTTTCTTTCGATGCTAAACCATCGTCTATAATTCCAAAATATTCCCCCACCCCCTCTCTCTCATAATCCTCCCTCCCCCCTACTTTAAAACCACTATTTGAGCCGCTTTTCTGACTTACAAATTCTTTATCGTAGGTACTTTTATAGAGTTCTTGTTTTTGATCTTGACTCAGCGGGGGAATGTCGGGGCCGCAGTCTTCGACAATCGCGTCTTCGTCTGATTGGTCAAAATCATCTTCGGCAAAATGGCTGCCGGCGCGAAGGAAAGACGTCTGATTGGTGGATATTTTAGGCTCGCTAGATTTGGCTGCAAAATAGAATACAACCGATTAAATTTTATGCCAAATATATAGATAAGACATAGATAGATATATAATAGTCAGATAAATAGAAAGATAAATAGACTGATAAACAGACAGACAGACAAATAAATAAAGAACAGATACAGACAGACAGATAACATAGATAGATAAATAGATAAAGAGAGAGACAGAGATATAGACAGGCAAACATATAATTATACAGACAGATGGACAGGCAAACAAACATACAGATAATGAATCAAACAGAAAGACACTTAGACAGATAAAATATTATATTTATTTACCGATCGCTACTTCCTCGGGTGTAGAAGTGTACATAAAAGAATCGTCTAAAAGATTCGATAACTTCCTATTCTGCACCCACATCATTGCCCCCCCACTGGATCCCTCAAATTCTCCCCCATCCGCGCTTTGCCCCCCGGACCCCCCCGTTCCAATTGACCCCCCCGATGCGATTCTTGTTTGAGATCTTTGCGTAGCATTCCATGGTGTATCATCACGCGTTTTTGTGAGCGATTTTTGAGCTAAATATTTTTTTTCAGAACTTTTACGTTTTATAAAACTTTCAAATTATAAGAATAAATCTATAATTATAATGATAAATCTTTTATTGAGAGAGAAAAAGAAAGGATAAAGTTTCAAACTCATTTACAAATATAATAATTTAAATTTAAAAATATAAATAGTTTTAAATATTTAAATTTTAAAATATATATAAAAAAAATCTCCCCTCTAAAAATCTATCATTTAACCTCCCCTCCCCATTAAAAATATATCATTCAAAAATAACGGTACCCCCCCCTCTTACTGCTTTCTAGCAAGGGATCATCACCCCTTGTTGTAACCGAAAACTAAACCCTTTTCCTGTGGAATTTTTTTTTAATTTTTTTTTCGCTTAATGTGGATTTATTTACTGCGTAAAAAATAATAAAATACCTACATAATTATATAAATATAGTTATACAATTATATAAATATATATAGGCCCTAATTATATATAATTATATAATAATTATATATAATTAATAAATCGAAAAAATAATTCTAAAAGTTTTCAAAGTATCAATGTTAAATTTAACATTGATATAATGTAACGGGTAAATATTTTACTTATTTTTAGTCTGTGATAAAAATTTTCATCAAAATTTTTTGATTCAGTATGGCTATCTAGCGAATCAGTATTAAAAACATCGCTAAACGTAATATTACGGCCATCACAGTGCGTGGATTGGACTGGATAATAGAAAACGTAATATTACGTTTCGCATAGTGGTGGAAAATATCAATCAAATGTAATATTACATTATTACACAGGAAAGGGGTTAATGATATTGTTAAATAAAGTAGATTGATTTAACAGCCTTGTTGCAAAAATAAATGATATTTATTACTATAATTTATAATTATTAAAGTGTGAAATGTTAATATTTTACAGTTTGATAGAAGGAGAGCTGCCCTTGATTCTGATGAAGACTGATCTCATTAATAAACATTGTACGCATTTCCTTGCTACTTGCATTCATTGCAGAATATTTACTGACTTGAAATAGAATATCATTGCACGATATTTGATCATATACCTTGTATGTTTGTCCATCTAGTACATTTATGTATCCGTTTAATTTTTTTGATTTATTTTTAAAGTTGATTGTCGAACACGTATACACAGCCTTATTAAAGTTCTTAGAATAGATCACTTGCCAATATTGTTATTATGTTATTATGATACTAAGCTAATGATAAGATTATAGCCAATGCGTTTTCGAGAGTTTATGGATGGAAAAAATGGAATAATTATCAAATTGGCTGCTCGCTGCACTCGTAAAAATTTTGTATTTAGTCTTTTCTGTTAAAATATTGATATAATTATTATTGAACTTAATCCTTCTTATATTACATCACTACCTATGTATTAACTTATACTAAGCGATTCAAAGTTTAACTTCAAGAAATTAATAAGAAATTATAAGTGCAGGAATATTAACTTGAGAATATCTATGAATAGTTTTTTTTTAGTGAAAAGTCTCATAGAGTACAGTAGAGGTACAGTGTTAAATATCGTTATAAACATGATGAGAGAGTGATATATTTTCTCATTTATATGTCGAGTCATTGTTACGTATGCGTCTAATATGCTTTGATTACTTTGCTGCGTGTGAATTGCCTTCGTTAACTTTAAACCGAATTCGGTATACTGTATATCGCTACGAGCCGAATTTATATCCATTTTGAAGTTGTCATTTGCTGGCAATGTAGCTTTATAAAGTATTTAATAATAGGAATATGCAAACTGTATCTCTAGCGAAGTCATTGATGTGACCAATGCAGCCCTCATGCAAAAATAAATTGCGACTCGCTGAACCATTTATTGAACCCGTGTCATGTAAAATACAGTTCGCTAAACTATGGTTGATTAAAAATGAATAAATATAATAAATAATGGATAAGAGACAATCGATTATTGTTTAATTAACTAAAAGATGCTGTCATTCATTTGTTTCATGAAAAATGCAAGAATGATAAACATGACAGCTATGCTTAAAATTAAAGATATGAAAAAAACTAGTAAAAAGATAAAAGCTTAATGCGCTATATAATTTGAAATATAGTGGACTATATTAGGGGTATTACACCTATTAAACATCGCATTAATATTGCATGCTCGTAGCATCGAGTGCATTTTTATAATAAATATCAAGTATTAAAAGTATCAATTTCAACCTCAAACTACGGTCTATTGATGGCATTAGAGAATGCGTATTATTTTCATGAAATATTAAAGTTGAATACCATTGTAGGATGCTCTCTACTATGACTAAAAAAATGGTCTTTTATTCCTTCATTAATGGTATTATAGAAACTATACAAGTATTTATGCAGTTAATGCAATACAGTGTACAGTTTATGATGTAAGATGAGCTGTGTGCTTGCTAATGCCTTATTTGTATGAAAACATTGTATACTACTCGCAATGAGAGTCATAAGCGAATAAGAATAACGTACAAATATTGTATAGTTTTACTAAATATCGTATTATAAATGTTATTGCATAGCGTATGTAATTGTGCATGTACAAATCATAATACTGCATTATGAGCTAGGTGCTTTGTATAAGTTGGGATATCATTTTAAATATATTTGTAGTCTTCCTAACGCATTGATCACAGCACAATATTGAGAGGGCATCCATGAATGTCTTTGCTATTCATATGCGTTTGTTGACTTTTCTTAGGATTGTTTATTTATCCATAAACTATCATCAATTAATCTCTTCTTATCAATATATGATCTTACTTTGCATGTGTTTGCATGATAATGATAATCGCTGCATTTAGTTATGACGCAGGTTATGCTTTAGCAATTACTGTACATAAGCAAATGTAAGCTAAAATAGTCTAATATCTTGCAAGAGCAATTTTATTATAAAATAATTGAATTGAAGCAGATTAAGTGTAAAGTTTAAACCATGTCATTCATGTTGGCTGTGAACAATGTGAATGCTATTGAATGGTGAGGTTGGTTTTAAACTAATTTTAATTTAAATTTAATTAAATTTCAAAAAATTAAATTTAAATTTAATTAAATTTAACTTACTTCAAAATAACTGAACTTTCCTAGTTTGAAAATAATAGATTTGAACTGATGTAGAATATTATTTTGTAAAGTATCAAATGAATCTTTAAATAAAACTGATACTAAATAGAAGCACTAAGCATGATTTCAATTCCATGAAGACAAAAAAAAGGGACAATCAAAATGGCACTGACCATTAATTCTTAGGGATAGATTTTAATTAGGGCTATGACTGAAGGCATGGTTAATGCTAGGGTTAGGGTTAAGTTTAGGGTTACGGTTATTGAATGAATTGACTGGGTCATTTTCTCAAGTGTAATGTTTTTATGGCCGTTTTGACTACCAAAACAAGAAAATAGAAAATTTTAATTCATTATAAGACTTAGTTCTTACGTCTTATTAAAATAGATATCTTTAGCAATAAACAAGACATTGGCAATCATAAATTTCATTTTATTATAGTATACACTTTAAAATGTTCTAAGTATGATAATTTTAGACCAAAAATATACAATGACTATTAAATATTATAAAATTTATATCTTCATTATTCATTATAAAGATAAATTTGAATTTCATGATAATGCTTATAAGTTATAACAGTAGTAAAAAGATATAGCAACGTATAAGAAAGTATGTCAGTGAATTGTTAAGTGTATTAGATTAGTAAAGTCTTGACACTATATACACTGTTGATCTCATGCAATCAATTTTATAATCAATTCTAATGAAATTTCATTGAAGAATAATAATTGTAATTTATAGAACCAACAAAAGTAAATTATCTAAAATATTAGCAACTTACATAATGGTGCTTAACGAGCGCTTTCAAAATATACAGATATACGATATTTTGAAAATATAATCAGTTTCTTTAAGATTTTTATCTCGCATTTACATGTATAAGACTATATACTAATTACTAAGTTGCAAAGTTAAAAATATGAATTAATAAAATAAATAAATATGTTTAGCAAACCTTCAAATTTCACAATCTAATATGTATAATAATACTATACAAAATTTCTATCCATACTATTCTTGATCTTTTAAATATCGTATAACTTCTAAGAGTCAAAAACAAAGTAATAATGTATAATTATTAAATGAAGTAAAAGCCAATTTGTAATTAATTAAATTCATTCCACTTTTTGGTAGACACAAATCTAAAAGCTCAATGAAGTAGTTTCTATTTCTTGCATAGATTTTATATAAAATTCAAGATGAGACCATGCATACAATTGATATAGTTCATGCAATCCATAAGAGCAATTAATCCGTCACTATTACCAACAATGTTTGTTTGATTAAGTATGGTTAAAAAATATATCTTAGTTTTTTTTTTCAACACAACTGATACCAGTACTATTTAAACAGACATTATAAAGTTTTTGTATTAAATGGTAATAAATACAATTTAGTACTGATATATTTATCACTGTAATAAATATAACATAACCAGTTCAAAAGGTGCCTGCTATTAGGTAGTATATTTAATAATAATCGTCAACTTACGAAAAAAAGTAATAATCAAATGAAAACTTTAGTTTTTGAATAAAATAGGCTTACTAATTTTCCTCCAGTGTGTAATGCAATAATGATACCTTTTAATATAAGGTAGATATCGGAGTAATAGCATAAATTGTAGCTAAAATATTCACCAAGATAACAACTTTTAAACTTATTTAAAATATACTTAAAGTAATGCTATCCATACGCATGCTAGAAAGAAGTTACTAACTTGTGTATGGTTTATCAAATCTAATCTTTGCACATTTCAAAATAGATCATCTATAAATAAGTATTTAAAGCAATATCTGTGTATTATATATAATATAGGTGTGTGCTATATGGATAGTCCATAGTTGAGAAATTTTACAAGTTCCTTAGGATTAGTCCAATCAATAGAACTGGAAAGATACTAACAAATATCATATGATATAAAAAGCCTTTAGTCGCTGAGTTGTTGCAAGCCCTCTAGTTATAGTAACTAACTTTATACAAAAATCCTCCAAACTCATTCTTGTTCTTTTTAAATATAATTTTAGAGAAACAATCTAAAACTGAAAAACATTTTTCATCCGTAATATTTTGAATAAAAATACAATATAAGATAAATAATAATCAATTTACTACTTATGTATTAATTTATCAATCAAATCTGTTTAGCTCTCTTCAAAGTCCATCATAGCACACAACTCGACCTACTACATCTAAATTAACTATTAAAACATTCTATTAAAACATTGCTGCGATTGTTGCATCATAGTTAATGCATATTTGAAAGAATGAATCCAATTGTTTCTAGGTGAATATAAATCAAATGACAAAAATTAGCTACAGAAGTTAATTGAGACAAGAACACCAGTGCAATAAAAGAATAATAAATGATACAATGTTCACAAATAGGAGTCATATACAAGACAAGATAGACATGACGTACAACATATACCGACACTATTTTACATCGCTGATCACATTTTATCATGGCGGACTACACTTCCTATATAAAGCGTTAAAACATTCATCGTCTAGTGGGAAATTATTTTAAATCGCTAAACCATTGTAGCTTGAAAGGTGAAACGGTTAACTCATACTTTGGCTTCTAGCCGCAGCGCATAAGTCTAATGCAATCGCGCAATCTATTTACAAGAAAGACAACTTGTACTTTATATTCAGTGTCTTAGTTTCAGCATATAAACAATGCAGCTATGTCTGCATAGTAAGTCATTGCAAAAAGTTAATTTCACTTCAACTGATACACGCAACAAAAATACTATAGGTATACACTACATTAGTTATTGCAATACACTGTAATCTAGTGGAGAGCATTTACTTATCAAAGCGGTTTTCTATTCAATAAGATATGTTCTTTCAACGTCAATAAAGCAGCAGTTCAAATGTTATCAACTCGATGTTCACAAATTGTCTACAATGATTATTCTACTGCGGATTCCGCAACCGAGTCATTCGCTAAAGATTGGCTCTCTTCCGTATTAACATCAATTTTGACATCACTTTTATCCGATCCCAAATCGGAAGGAACATCTTGTTTGTCCGATTCATCCTTTTGTTTCTTGGCAAGCAGTTTAGTTCCAATTAAATCAATAAGACTTGATCTATTGCGCATTTTAGAACCAGCGGGTGACTTTGTCAACGTTGCGGAAGTACTGACGGCACCAGCTGTTACTGATGATTGTGACTCTGAGACAAT
The DNA here is from genome assembly GCA_034700105.1 of Oconnorella tubifera. Taxonomy (NCBI): domain Eukaryota; kingdom Metazoa; phylum Annelida; class Clitellata; order Enchytraeida; family Enchytraeidae; genus Oconnorella; species Oconnorella tubifera. The sequence continues at coordinate 21,667 of JAQIXG010001277.1, forward strand.
CAATGACTCAGCTGATGGTTCTGATGAGATTTTACTTGCAGATGTCATCTTGTCAGCATCATCAGTGGAAGACAAACCAAATAATAATTGACTTGGAACTGCTGCAGATGTGAAAAGAAATGACGTTTGCTCATTGTCATCATTGTGACGAGCTTCATATGGTGGTTCAGTATCTAATGCAGCAGTCTTGCCATGAGAAGCAGGTAAGAGAGAGGGTGACACAGCAAGTGATGGACGAATCCTACTGAGATCTTGTACTGCGTCTGTTGGAGGATCTTGATGCGCAGCAAGAGAAGAAGATGAAGGTGGAGGTGAATGCTTCCTACTCGTAGTTAAAGCTTTTCTTCTTCTGTGAGTTGAATGATTTCCTGCATCCACACGAGGTACTGGTGACCTTGGTGAAGGACGCTGCTTGTTGCTCGTCATGCTCAGATCTTCTGGTTCATTCTGTGACAGAGTTGCTGATGCTGAGGTTGTCTTAAAAGCTGATTTGCTTTTATGTAAAGACAATGGCGTGTCATCATCATCTGACGCCCCGGTCTTTGTCTGCATGTGAGACAGATCTGGAAAGAGAGGATTAGGAAGAGAAGGTGGAAGACCAAAGCCAGCAGCAGCAAGACTCTGAGCGTAGAACTGATTCATTAGAAGAGGATTGAACATATATGGGAAGGAAGGATGAAGTGAAGGAATGCCAGATAGACCGAGATCAGTTGGATCATGCTTGGATGACTTTTCTTTTCCTGATGTACTTCTCTTTAGATCCTTGCCCACATCATACGAGTCATTGTCCTGCTGATCATCCTCATTTGTTCCCATTCCAGGCAGCTTTCCAATGCCAGGCAGTAAGCCCAGACTTGCAAGACTTGCAGCGTACATAGAATTTCCAAGTCCAAGAGGTCCTAATCCAAGTGGATAAGGTAATTTAGGGTAGCCCAGCAAGCCTGAACCTGACATGGCAGAGAGTCCAGCCATGGCATTGAAAAAATCCGTTGTAGGAGATGATGGCGCCATAGATGATGCTCCAGGATTTGATGCGAGAGCAGAAGTAGCAGAAGGAGTGGATGTTGAAGCAGCTGCAGCAGCTACAGCAGCAGCTGACCTGCGACCACGTCCTGAGGGTAAGGGTACTCTTGAATGAAGATCATGAGGAAGGTTTCCCTGAAAATCAAACTAAGACTTAAAGCAGTTTTATCGTTAACAAAGAAATTTAAACAAATAAAAGTAAACAAATAAACAGATAACAACTGTATAATCCATAATCTGCAGGATTCAAAATATCATTAGTGATTAGATACGCTCCTGCCTATATATTAGGGTGGATCATAAAAAATAATTTTTGAATTTTAATTTGTAATAGCGAGGAAAAGTTGTGACTATATAGGGGAAGAAATATTTAAAAAAATAAACTTGATTGTGATAGGTTTTGATGCGCCCCAACGACGTCGAAGGTTAGAGGGGTCATACGCGAAGTTTGTGAATTTGTCGTTTTTGTCCTTTTTGAACTCAAATTTCTTAAGAAGTTGAAATTCTATGAAGCTGAAATTTTCAGAACTTATAGTAT
>JAQIXG010001278.1:0-23221 GCA_034700105.1 Oconnorella tubifera
TATTTCATTGCATCTAAATTAAATGCATCACATTCAATAATTATTTTGATAAACATATGCCTGTCTCTACTTGTAGATTCTATTTTGCCTTTTGCCTTGTATTTGTAATAATCACTGCGAAATAAAATGGCTCCAATTGGACATTAATAATAATTGAGAATAGTTCATCCAATTATGTGTTAGATGAAGAAGCTAGCGAGACGTCAAAGTGAAGACGGTCAACAGAAAACAGACAAAAGTAAAAAGTCTAGTTCAAAGCAGAACGGAAAACAAGTTCATAAAGAAGGCGATGATGCATCGGGTCAGTTTTCATCATTTTTCCAATATTCACATTCAATGATCTATCACGTTTTGATCGTTTAAATTCTCAGTGGATAATGTTTATAAATTTTAATTTTATTCTGTCTAAACACCAGTCATTACTTCAGTATCAGTTTATTCAAATTATATTCAATTATATAACATTTCAATTCATTCTCGTTTGATGTAAGATAAAAATCTTAGCTGTTAGTTCTTTGCTAATGTGACATTATTAAGTTTTAATGTTTTAACAGATTCCGGAAGTTCCATTCATCCCAGTGACAGCGGCTGCAGTAATCTCACAGGTCTTGCATCTTTACATCGATTGCATTTATTTATTGGTTTTAAATGCTTATCCTACAAATGCAATATACTTATTATTAAACGCAATAATAAAAATGCAATATTATTATTGTCATAATAGCTTTACTTTAATATATACTGAAGTTATATGACATGTCAGCTTCACTTTTCGATGATTGCCGTTTGTAAGCTTTGTATAAAAACGTGAAATGTCTGTAGTCTATTGCTACAGTAAATCACTATGTAATAATGTAATATAAAATTTGACAAAATAACAACAGAATGCAGTAATGAACGATTCTGTAATTAATGCATTTATCAGACAGCACAACGCCAGTATGACAGTTGCAGCAAAATGGGTGATTTTCAAATGAAAGCGAAGTTGTAAACAGAATAGAGCCGAATAGAGTTAGTGAAAGATAAGAAGGATAAAGAATATTCTGAAAGAGAGATGTTCTCTATGAATTAAACAAAAATATAAATGTCTTTTTTTAATGCAAATATTCACAAAAAAAATAATGATTATTATTGACAGCGCTCGTGAAGGGCTCGGACTCTCAGCCAATCATTTCATCCGACAGTCAGACGGCATTCTCCAACGCAAAGGGTGCGTATATTGTAAATAATAAGCTACTTGTTATATTAACATTTAAGAGAGAAAATATGGTTAATATAAATTCAGTTCATTTAGATTCCGAAACTAGTTTGTAGCCGAATTGTGGTCAAAAGATCGTGAAAATAGGATTAAAAAGATTAGTGAAGTTAATGATAAAATAAATATGCATTTATTTAGTAGTGACGAAAGCAATACAAAAAGTTATCAGCATAAAATAAAATTTAATAAAGGTTGTGAAACCTATACCACAGATCATATCCTGTCTGTGTAAATGATGTCAAAATTCGACTAAATATTTGTTCTAAACTTTGCTGTAAACATTTATGTGTAACTTTAAAACAGAGGCTAATATTTCATTGATCAAATTGAAATCCATTACAATTTTTATTTCTCTTGAAGTAATATTGATGCGACTTTCAGAGTCATTCAGTGGACTAACAGTAAAAACTGAGCCTCACTTTGTCACTGGCTGCCAGAACGTCAACAATCTTAGTAATCACAACAACAACAATCCAAGGATGATGTCATCAGCGGCCGGTGGCCGACTAGAAGGCCTTGAGGACCTTCTGCTGGCCACTCACGGTATCCTACCCTCACATCTACAGCGAGGGGGTGGGATGTCAGGGGGAGGGGTGGGGTGCGGTGGTGGGGGCATTTCAGGGTCCCTGGGTTCTGCGCTGAATCCAATCGATAAACTTTATTCAATGCAGAATTCATATTTCAGCGCGGAGTAGTAGAATGGAACAAAATATTTGTAAAATAATTAGAATCGATAGGAAAATAATTATGACCAGAGTATACAGTATATAACAATTAAATGAAACTAATAATGACTAGTTGAAACTTTATACTATTCTGACGATTATATATCTTTCTTCTTGAGTCTGATTATTATTTATTTTTGTTCAATGTAGTTATTGTTAGTAAAATATAGATTTTATTTATGAGTAATAGTTGACAAAAACGCGTTAATCTACAATCGATAGTAAATATTAAGCTTCATACTTAATACATATCTACAGTAATTAGAGTCGTCGGCTAGTTTCATTTAGAACTGAAAATATCTTTAAGCATCTAAACTAAAATATTAATGTGTCAAAAATATTATGATATGTGTAAGTTGTTCATGAAAATGAAAAATAATATTCAATACAATTTTGAAATCATATTATGCCGTTTTAGGCCATAGCCTAAAAATAGATGATTTATGCAGATTGGAATAATTAAAAATATTAAAAAACGATTGAAATATTACACACTCCTATTTTTGTTGATCCCAGAACTTATTTTTAGCAGTGATTTTTCTGTAGTTTTTAGTGACAAGAGCATCAATTATTGTTAGTTGTTTCATCCTACAGTGAGCACCCAAAATATAACCTCCCCCTTCGCCCCCCCCCCCTACGCGGTTTTGATTTTTAATCTGACTAGTAACGAGTAGATTTATCCAAAAACATTAAATAGAATAAAAGTTTGATGACTTTTAGTAAAACTACCCACAGTTCTTTCGTGCTCCAAAAAAGTAACAAAAAACTATTTTATTAAATTTATTCATTTATTTATATTTTATTAAATTATATAAAAAATAATTGACTTTAAAAAGAACTTGATACATGCTTCACAACTTATGCTCTATATATATGATCTATCATCTATATGATCTCTATATCATATCTATCATCAGTATCAACGTGTTCTGATTATCTTTGAATAGTATTTGATGACATTGTTCATGAGTTCATATGGCAATTCCCTCCATATCAACTGCTTATTAATTCCAATAATCGCAAACTGCAGCATTTCTCGATCAAAACTCACCATACTTAATAATCCGGTTCAAATCCATTATAGAAGAAAAAATTAGTTTTGTTACCGGAATCGTTACTTTGTTGTACAATATATTTTTGGACTATCAAAAAAACAGATGGGGTTAAAAATGACATAACTTTTGTTCTGTTAAAAAAAATGATGGAACATAACAATTAGTTTATCCTATATATGTAGAAGTTACCCTAAAATCAGTCGAATTAGACATAAATTTTGACTAAAATATTCGAAAAAACTTAAAGTGGGCTTATTGTTTGGACTCCGAATGTAGAAAGCATTTGATAGTTAATTATAACATTTTCTTTTATCACTATTTCGATAATAGAGAGATTTTATCATTTTATTCTTGTGTCTTTTGTCTAACGTCACTATTTTTAGCCTTTAGAGCAAATCAGCATCGTTAATACTTTGCTATAAATGTCTGAATTTAATACGATTACATTATTATCATAAGGTAGGTAGGTCTATCATTTCTAAATATCTCTCCCTCCCTAAAAGAATGATAATTTCAGCAATCGTTTTTCAGTTTTAATTACTTGATTAAACTATTTTAATACTATTTTAACTATTACTTTGAGTTACAACGGTTATTTAATTAAAAAACGTTTTGAATCGTTTAGGACATGACTGTGTCTAAAATTGTACGCCTACAGCTAATTAATTTTAATGTATCATATCATATTACATGAACATTATTATTATTTTTGTAATGCGCTGTATGATGCTACGCTATTTTTAATTAATATTTACTTTTTATGATGGCACTGTTTTTATAAATACTCCAAATGTAATAATATTATCCTTAGCTAATGATAATAAAAATATTATCTTTAGCTTAGGATAATTCCACCTTAGATTTTTCTTCTTTTTTACGGACTGATTTCTTGGATAAATGGTTTCCTCTCTCAGTTGATGGTTTGTCCTCACTGCTTGGGTGGAGCATGTGCGGTCTTTCCTGATACTGAAGGACGTCTGCGACATCGTCCCTCGACGGTTCAAAAGACGTTAAACATTTATTGATTATTGATTGATTAGGCATAGTCTGTCAATTTGCGCAAAATTACTTTGGCGTAGAATAGTAAGCCTCAAATAGTTGTATGACTTCATTTGTATTACAAATGTTACGACATACATATTAGATGAGTGGATAGAGATACGACAGAAGGATCTGCATCGTCATCATGGACGAATCTCCGGGTAGAGTTGTACCTGTACGGAAACAGTCTCCTCCATCCGTCCACAGATTAAAAAATATAAAAATTAACAAGGTAAATGAATGGGTCAAAGTCTATATTTTAAAAGTAAAATTTTTGGTATTTACGATATTTAAAATTAGTTTTTATCTGATTATCTAATACTTATGCAGTTTCTGCAACAAAGTTGAGTTTACTCCTGTTGACGAATTGTCAGGAGCGACCAGATGCATTGGGCTTGTATGGTGCAATTAGTAAGATTAAGATATCTATTACAATTGGATGGAAGATTTATATGTTGTACCCTATAATATGCCTATAATGCAGACGATCATATGAGCGCTAGATATCTTTGCTGTGTTTAAAGAATTTATTACTAAGTATAATATTGGACTGTTGTTGTCTTCATTAATATAATAATTTAAATATTGCTATTTAAAGTACACGATGAGTGCTGTAGCCAGGAGTTGTCTAAAGTTGGGGGGGGGGGGAGGGTGGGGGTTTCTCCAAAATCAGAAGTGGTGATCTCTTTTTAGATTATTGCTCTCTTTTGTTCTCCAATTGCGTGTATTTAATCTCTAAATATATATATATCCAACGCAATAATTGAGTTAGAGGGGAGGGGGGGGGGATAGGTTAAACCCGAGGTTTAATCGCTAAACTGACATCTTTAACACGGCAAAATTATTGTTTTTACTTTTAATGAGGTGGGGCATTGAAACGGTTAAACCCCCCCCCCCCCATTGCCTCCGCCATTGCTTAAATTACCATCTATATGAAGTGTTTCATGAAATTGCGGGTTCTTATGCTATGATGTTTAGATGACTGTCTATGTGCGTGTCGTGTTTATAAAGCTGGGAGAGATCAACACTGTGAGAGAGAGCTACGAGGCAGACATCTTTGTTCAAGCAAGATGGCGGGAAGAACTGTTGGACAACGCAGCAGGTTTGGTATGTAGACCACAGCAGTTATTTAAAATGTTAATATTTTAAATTAATTTGATAAAATGTATTTTTTGCTTTGAATTGTCTATCCTAACATCCCGGCATTAAATCGAAGCACTAAATCAATACACTATATTGTTTAATAAATACTGAACATTTAAATTCAAAAAATTTAAATTCAAATTCAAAGAAAAAAATTTTTCTTAGTATTTATTGCTCGTTTTATGCTACTTTTCTTTTAAAATTAAATGCAATGTTAAAAATGCATTGTTACTCTATTTCATACTTGAATTATTCAATCGCTGACATTTAGTATTCGACATGACATGATGTTGTCGCATACTAACATCTGGCTTATGTGAAATGTCAAAGTATGAACACCTATTTGTCTGTATGTGTTTTATTTGGCAGGACCCTACAACGATCAAGTACGAGGAATACTGGAACCCTAAGATCTATGTAGACAATGGATTGGGAGATCCAAAAGAAACAATATGGCGCACGGTGTCTTTCATTGAGGGAGGTGCATTCATCTTTGAGAGACGGAATCTTAAAGGAAACTTTCTGGAGAACATGGAACTTGATCAATTCCCTTGGGACACACAGGTCATATAAAAATCTTTGCTTTTCAAACATCGCTGCTTTTTCAGATATCATTTATATTTGAATTGATTAAATGATTCAGCTATTAGATTAAGGATTTAATAATGATTGAGTCTATCATCACTAATTATGCGTCAATTAGATTGATACTTAATTGTCAATTATGTAACACATCAATTCAATCTTATTTTGAGTGCATGTAACGAATATTTAAATATTCGATATTTAATTTATTTACATACAGACATATATGTTTTAAATTAATATGCAAATACTGTAGGCCTATTTTACTATTAAAATGTTTCACTTCTATATTTAGTATTTTAATATTGAAATACCATTAGCATTAAATTACTTGATATTATGATAATATTATAGAATTAATAAAACTGGTGATATAGCTGACACTTTAATACAAAATAAAAACAAATTTACAAAGTCTTAATATTTTATTTTACCTTATTGAAATTCGTTGTGCTAAAATTTACTTTAATTTTTTTCTTCATTTGAATTATTAAAATTCGTTTTAGAATTTTGTTTTTATTAATTTTTACAGGAATTGACAATAGCTTTGATATCAGAGAGAACGCAGGATGAACTAGTGTTTGTAGAAGACGACGACGAACCTTCGACCATCAACATAAACTCATTCGTGGATGCGCAGGAGTGGGAAATCTATAAGTTAATAGAAACACAGACTTACATCGTTGACAAAGTGTTTGAAGGCTCCAGTGACAATCATCCTTGCATCGCTTCTAGCTGCTACGCGTCCAGGCGGATAGGATTCTATTTCTGGAACATCTACCTAGTGATGGTTCGTTGATTAATGATGATCAGTTAGCAGACAGAATGATAACAATACATTGATTCATATCATGATTTTAAACTTATTTCAAGTATTCTTCTTTTATAATTTAAATATTTAAAACACTCCACTAATAGCATCGAAGACATTCATTCAAATAGGACAGTAAATGATGATACAAGTACAAATATGATTATTAGGATCATGTTTTTATCATAGTGAGTGTTGTTTCGTTTATCTCCGATTCTGCAGAGTTGAATATATAAAGTAAAGCAACACTAAAGATAAATCAATTTTCTTTGCTACTAAAATATTTACAGATTGTGATGAAAATTTAAATTTTTAAATTAGAAATAACTTAAACAGATAGGAAGAGAGTATATTTGTTAATTATTGTAGATATTCATCAGTGGTTTGTCTTACTCAACATTTGCTGTAGACTTCAAATCTCCAAATAGATTGAGCATCACTTTTACCATCATCCTCACATACATTATGTTCAAAACAACCATCAACACAATACTTCCCAAAGTTCCTTATCTAACCTATATCGTAAGTGGCAAGACGTCTGACAGTCAGTAGCTATCTTATCTTATGTAATCATCATCATAATCATAAGCGCTGTTATAGTCATCAAGACCATCATTATAACTATTGTCGTTATTATCATCATGACATCATGTCATCATCATCATCATCATCATCATCATCATCATCATCATCAAAGTTGCCATATTTCCTTTCTGGTAATCTCACCATAATCATGCTTATCAACATCATCATCATTTTCAATCTCACGATATCCAATCTGTCATCAGTTTTTCTATTAGGACTAAATCTTAAAGTTTACATATTTTAGTCAAAGTCCATATACTTATTATTATCAATAGCGCTCAACTATAGAATAGTATAAGCTATAAATTAGTGAGTTCTCAACTCACTGCACTTCATGTACATCTTGTAATCACTGTTCAGGACATCTTCATCATTCTGTCCATAGCTGTGCTGTGTCTTGTTTGTATCTGGCATGCCGTCATTGCTACAGTCTTTGCCAGTCAGACAGTCGCTGAGTTGACTCACATTGACCGCATGGCTCTTCTCTTTCTCTCCATCAGCTACGTCCTCGTTCTCATATGCTACTGGATCGTCGTCTATAGAAATGTGAGATATTAAAAGTCAATTAAATTTCAAGTTTAAATTCTAAAGTGGTAAAAGTTTCAAAATGTAAATAATATTTTGATTATACTTTGATAGAATCAAAAAATGGCGAATAAGTTTTAAGCGAAAAGGCCCCAAAATATTTCAATATATTTTAGTTCATCAGGCAACAATTTGAATTATTTGAATTATATGCATTATTAAATGATACTGTCATCGGGCTATGTTCACAGATTATGATATGTGTATCTATAAAGTATCAGCTAAACTTGATATTGCTTTACAACTTGTGTCCATTGTATCGACCATTCAGTATCCACACACGTTGGATGGCGTTGTTAATGGGTTCCCCGGGTAAATGTTCTCATATGTATTCAATCAACTCAGTATAAATCTCCATATCAAGTCCAATTGCTGTAGATTGTGCAATTTCTCCGCATATTTCCTACAAGTGATAATCCAGCGAATTGAATTCAAAGAGCTTGGAAGCAAAAAAAATTTGTTGCTTTAGCTGCTGTACATGTTTTTAAAGCATAAAAACGATGTGTTAACTCATTAAAGTGATATAACTTTTGTTTTGTTTGAAATTTGTCGATGAAATTTGTCTATTATACGTAAATATGAATTACTTTAAACCGATTAAAAGAATTAGATTAGAAATTCTTATGGACTAAAATATGAGCTAAAATTCCTGGCAAGTTTAGTTTTTTAGGCCCATCCTGAACGAATCTGTGATGTATAATGATTACAGAAGAAATTTTTAAAATAAACAGTGATTGTTTACACTGTCAACGTCTTGAATTAATTTAATTCAGGCTACGAGGAAGAGATTTGAACTAAAGCACAAGGAAACGGATCACGTGGTACGTGGACTACTTTAAAATATTACTTGACTACGTTGTTACTTTCACCTAGCTTCATTGCTGCCGCATCAATATGACACTTGTAATATACAACAACTTGCGTATATCATGTGACTGTTGCTTTATATATTTTACAAGAAATTCATAATTGAATAGGATGAATAAGATACCAATCTCAAACAATTGGTAAATCTATTAAACTACATTGATCTTTTATATTGAGTTTTTTAAAATGCAGATGTAAACGAATGGGCTTTATTTAACTACTAGTTACAAATAGGCCTAATGTTGCTTTATTTCATTACTAGTTATAAGTATATGTCGCTTTATTTTACCATTGGATTCAACAATATTCTTCAGGGACGTCATTTAAACTTTTTCCAGGTGGGAATTTTTTCCAAAGGCAGTTAAATAAGTACAAAATTAGAATAGACATGTAAAAAAAGTCACATATAATGGTTCAAAAGGTCATGAGACGTAAATCTAAGAATTTTGCCTCCCCCCCCCCTATGATCTTGTGTTATGGGGAATAAGAATAAAAATTGGTGTTAGTTGAATTGAGAGTAAAAATGTTACAATTTTGTAAAAATTGGGTCACAAAGGTCGTCAGAAAAAAAACATCAGGTATATTTTGAGAAAAAAGATGGATCAGTTAATTTTTTATGATACTTCAGTCAATACAAGCAATTGCTGTTTAAACAGCAATTTATACTTTTAAACATTTATATTTTTTACAATAGGTAAAATGTAAGCTTTCGTAAAGCTTGAAATATAAGTTTTCTGAATATACACTGAACGACATTGCAAGGATTTAAACTGACGACCATTTCTGATCGTTTCATGTTGCAGAAAAGACTAAGAAATCATCCGCGAGAGTCAGTCAGACAGTCAGTCAAAGTGTCGGCTGCAACCAGCTAGTGATAGCAACAGAGGCCAGCGAGTATCTAGGAATGTGACTTTACTTCATTGCTATATACTCAATCGTTGTGATAACTTGACACTTTGAACTCTTTGATGATTAGGATGCTTTACAAGAGATTATATATGTATTGCTTATTATTTCGTGTAGTTTTTAATGCATAGTTTTATTTGATTAAATAAGCATAAAGTTTTGATGTGAATATGAACGAATAACTCAATTATATTTTCATAGCACTATGGTGCTTTAATGTTTCCCGAAGGCGCTTTCATACAATAGTAAAATAATAAATTACATTTAGACGACAAAAGAGGTCCTTTTATAATTGACAATAATTGAGCATAGATCAGCTGATAAATCAGAGATTGATAATGATTGTTTGCAATCTCTTCAAATATATAACAAATCATACGCAACGCTATGATTGCAACACGCAATGAAGGTTAGAAGAAAAAGTGAAGCAAGATGATACAGGTTGTATCATTAATTGTATATCAATAATCATAATATATATGATTGTAATATTACAGACTTTCAGTTAATTGTAAAACTGTAAGGCTGATAATATATAGTTAATTATACTATAATCGTCTAAAAACAACTAGCCTAAACAGAAACAAAATAATGTACGCCTATGTAAGCGGAATAATATACTAAATTAATTAAAAAATAAATGATAATATAAAGAAAAGTTACAGTAATCAATATTTACATGAAATGAAAAACGCAAGTCTTTACAAGAGAATAAAACAATTGCTTCAGTTAATAGCCTAATGGTAACAAAATACAATTTATACAAAAATTATCTATATCAACAATACACATATAATATAAATGGAGCACTCAGAAATTTGCTATAACTAAGAATAAATTCAATTTTTTACTAACTTTTTGTTACTTTTAATTTGACATCGAACTAATAATTCCGCTTGATATTCAAATGCGTTCAGAAAGAAATTATAAAGTTTTCATGAAAAACTTTAAATTAATATTTAATCCAAGCTTTATAATAGCAGTTTCACAATTTGCTTGATTTCTGTCATTAACTTGCTAGAAGACTAATGTTCACAATGCGTCATTAGATGATTGTATCTGTAAATAGAGTGTGTATAATTTATTTGAAGCACATCATTGCAAGTGTTCTGAATCAAGTCTGTCTCAATCTTTTGCTTTGAAGTCTTTTGCATATAATATTTTCTTAGCATTGCACCATGAGTTGATATTGAGTCACATTTGAGGACCATTCTATCCGTTAAGGGACACAATTGCTTATATAATCTTGATAATATTTTACGTTAAATTATAATTACATTATATAGCAGAATCTTCATAACTGTGAGCACATTGTGACATCAAAATAAAATTTTGAAACTATATTTTTCAAATTTGCATCTCTATTCACTGACAATTTTTTTGGAAGAAATATTAATTTTGGTCATATTCACTGGGGTTATTTTTTAGTGCACCCTGTATATTCCATGAAACTGATAATTCATAAACAGTGATTACTATATTATAGCCATTATCAGTCACAGAAGTACAAAAGATCTCGTTAAAACTGTCCTTGTGTAATTGATGCTCTGTGAGCTCATCAAAATAAACCTGTACAATGCATGATGCAATTGAAGCCAAAGACCAACATGGATCAGCAATGCTTTACTCTGGTCACATAGAGAGACAAGCAGTAACACACTCAGGCAGTAAGAAGTTTAAGCAGAAAATGTCAATAAAAAAATGAGAGAAGTATTTCTTCTGCTACAATTGACTCCCCCTCTCTCATTCCTAATGACAGGATGATTTTTATTGAAGGGTTTCAAGATAATTAGAAATGTTTATTACCTTGCAAGAAAAATAAGAAGCAGAAGAAATTTACTTTTTATAAGCAATTGTTTTATTGAGAAAGATATTTTGTTTATGAGTAATTATCACACAAGAGACAGTTCATTATTTATAAAACAAAGGCAGCCAGAAAAAGGTCATGTGCCTACCTTCCACTGCCTTCCTTTATTTCTCAAAAAAGGCTGTGCCCCCACTCTTAAATATATTCTGATGTATCCCAATTTCTTAGAAAACATTAATTTTTATCAGAATATACAAACTTATGTCAATTATAATTTCTGCTTTAATAAGTAGCTGTGAGAGGTAGAAGTTTTTATCAATGGATACATAGAAAGTGAGAGAGGACGTGGAAGTCAAGTAAGTATTATCTATAGCTGTTAGATAACACATTGACCTTTAGATAAGGATAGAAATCACTAACTTAATTTTTTATTTAGCGATTTCTGACGTAAAATTGTTGTGATAAATAAATCACAATATTGTCTACAAAATATAAAACTAAAGCCCAACATCTAGGACCAACACAAGTAGAATCCTGTTGTTATAATTGAATAAAAGTGATTATATATAAGCAGAAGAACTACAGTTAGATATGATTCTCATCTCTAATCAGACCTGCAAATGATAGCTCTCTCATTGCAATCAAATTATCAATTATACACTGGATTAGACTTATATGTCTCCTATTTAATATGGAAGAATGTTACAATGTTATAGCCATTGATGATTCATGCAAATACTTATCCATCAGAGACTTAGCTAAGCAATCAAAGAACTATTATCATTAACATATGTTAAAGACCCATTGACAGTTACAATATACAAAAAATATTTACAAAGGTGGTTATAATAATTGACACGTTTGCTGTGTATCACTTTACAACATAAAGTGGGTATGTCAGAATACTATGAATAAAGATGAGTGGTGCACGAAATAAGTAGCAAAAAAATACAGGACTAATCAAATGAAACTGAATGATAAAACGCAGCCATTATACTTTATACGTAGTACTAAACTTGTACTATTGTACTACAATTGAAGATACGCAAGTTAAAAGAGGTCCAGATATAAACAAATTATATCTCACTTATTGCAAAATGATTACATAAATACATCAAAATTGAATTACTAAGCATTAAGTCATAAAATAAAAAATAATAATTTCCATTCTAGACAACATATATGAATAAATTCAAATATCGCATTGAAAATACTCTTTACAAATCACTTCAACTTTCCCTAATTGTCAAATTTGTACATCATTGCAATGTCATACCAGATTATTTCATAGAAATTTAGAAAAGTTAATACTGAGCATTGAAAACTTATCAAATGGTGTTGGTTACTAGCCTCGATTCTAACTGTCATCCTTGGCTACACATGTATCAAATATGCGAATGAAACTTGGCTGCTTCATCAATGATGCATTGACACAATGTTTTAACTGGTCAGCATCAATTTATGATTTAGGTATGAACTGCAGACTGGTTTAAATTTTTTATATGAAATAATTGAAGAATTTTAAATCACCTTTACTTATTCTGACAACTTGTAAGAATTGAATTATCAGCATGACTTATAATAATTACATAGGATTTCATCTTGCATAACTCGTGTGTACACTAGCAAAGAGCAAAGATGTAACTTCCCAATCTTATAAAAAGATATAATATACATGTACCATATATACATATAATATACATACATTGATAGACTACATAATGTGAGACATGTTATCAATGAACTGAAGCCTCTTATGTCGGGTTCCAGGCAGCCTGTTTAACTAAAAAACTAATTTTAGCTATATTCTGGTTAAAATCTGCAAGGCCCTTGGTAATTACAGCTAATTCATTGGACTATAGCGTCATCTGTTTTTAATGACGTCATGCTACTAAAATTGTGTAATTTAACTCAATTTTAACATATATATGGATTCTGTACATATATACGCTTCCTGGAACCTGACATTACTCTGTCTTCTTCACCGGTCACATCTATCATCACTCTATCACAACTCATCACTGGCTCGTAAAGGCCTATCACTCATCACTTCATCACTCATCACACTCACTACTTCATCACTCATCACTTGATCACCCATCACTTGATCACTCATCACTTGATCACTCATCCCACTCACTCTATGATCTAAAGGCACATTTAATCTCTCTCCAGTCCTTCTTATATCCTCTTCTCTATCTACTGACTCATACTCAGTCCCTTGCACAACTCTCTCCTCCTCCTCATCTCTATCCTGTCTCTGAGGAGAAGGAGAAGAAGGATTGTTGGAAGACTGCAACGTAGTAGACTGAAAGACTACAGACCCATCGTCTGTTTGTTGATGAGCAGAATGTCTGTCACGTGATTCATCATGCAAGGGATAACTAGTTACATGTGAATCATCAGAGTCTTCTAACTGATCTACTTTAAGTTGAGATGACTCTGTATTGTCTCTATTATGTATCTCTGTTAATGGAGCATTGCCTAAGTGACTTTGAGGAATGTCATCAGTTAAAACATTCATTCTAGATGACACATCACTGGTGTCAGCTACAATTGATTCACCGGATGTCGTATGTGACTCACCGCGACACACAATCGTGTCACCAACCTCATGACACGGCACATCTAATCTCGTTCCATCTTCTGAATGTGATGACAAATGATCAGCTGACACCTGACTAGCATCATCATGTGCCATCCAATGAGGTGCTGGCACTAGCCAATCAAGAGAAATGTCTAATGTCCCTCCACCAATCACATTACTCGATACATCCTCTGTGACGTCTGACTTGCCAGGAGGTATAACCTCAGAGATATCCTCTGTCAGTACAACGTCTCCATCTGAAGAGCCGTCAACTTTCTTGTCAGCTGACTCTACCGGCAAGGCAAGAGCATCTACAAGGTCTTCAGACACTTGTCCATTACCAAGGTTCATGTACATTTTACCATCAGACCTCATAGTCAGGTGTCCTACCTGTGGTGTAACACACAGCATATTATCATCATATTAGTTATTGGTGGTTGTTCTATGATGTATTCAATAAATAACAACATACTGTATGTATCTCATGCGTTGATATTGGTAGACAGTGCGCTGTAATACTTGCACTTGTTTACATGCACTTATTTCATTTACCTGCATTCATAGAGAATCTATCAATATCTTAATCAGCTTCTTTCCAGTCTACACAGTATTTATATCATAACAAACCGTACAATAACTAAGTTAAGAATAATTAACTGGATTAATAAAACAAGAAAATAAATAAGAATAAGAATACGAAGATTAAAGAATTTAATTTGATTAAATAATTAAATAATTAAATGCATAGAATGAACAAATAAAACAGAATGTAAAAGGAAGCGGCAAGAAGCCAATGTCAGACCTTAAGACCCATCCATGTTGGAGCCCTGAGTACATCAGGAGGAACATTGAGTCGTTTACGTACCGCCGCCTCCAGCAGAGCAGTCGCCCTCTCAGCTGCTGCCTTTACTCTAGCTGCTGTGTCACTTGTATCAGCAGCTGAGTGATAGCGGACAATATATCAGATTAATTGAGTTGAATTATTAATATTTTCTAATCAGCGACAATCACTTAATCATTTCAATTCAAATTGATTACTAAACAGTTAATTTTTTGACATTTTTATTTTTTATTAGTTGTATTAATAATTTTATTAAAAATAGTTTTAACTTTGTCAACCAGACTTTATTTACATCACTTTGTCAGTCAACCGATGACTGAACTAGTGTTCTTTATTGTTTTTATCCCATGTTTATCCTGTATTTTCTGTATGATTAAAAGTCTGATTATATCATGATTAAAATATGCTTCAAATGTATATTCTGAAAGTCAATTGTATTCAATTGGCTAACAATAAGTAATACGAGTACTGTATTACTTATTAAACTACATTCCTGTTACCTTGCTCAGCTGGAGGTACGCTCTGTTTGACTGTTGGATTGTCATTGAGAGGAAGAAAAGATGAGGGAACATCACGGATCAGAAGTTGTTTGAGTTGTTGGACATAAGAGTCCAGGACATCATCAAACTGACTGACTGTCCGGTGAAACTGATCATTCAATGTCACCTCAGCGCCACCAAGTGAATCACTCTCACTTCTAACATCATCACTAGCACCACTAGCAGCACCATCATCTCTCCCCCCACCCACTCCTACCCCCCCACACTCTGCCCTCACACTCAGTCTTGTAGAGAGACCACTCAGTATGGCTTCAGTCAGCAAGCCAAAGTCCATGCGACCATTAGTGAACACTTTCTCGGTGAGTCTAGCAAGAGCGTTCATTGTCTGAGGCAAGTTATCTAAGCCACTGAGTGATGTACAGTCTTGTAAGAGAAGTAGCAACTCTGTAAACACTCTCTTCACTAACAACTCAGTCTTCTCTATATCACTGGACAACTTCTTAGTTGACATATTTCTCTCAACGCATTCTTTGTCATTTTCTTTACATTCAACGTTCACTTCTTCTTTTTCAACACTCACTCCTCTATCACTCTCTACATCCTCTCTCTCTGTCTGGCTGTCATCATCTACACTTCTAGAGTCATGCAGTATACGTACTTGCTGACCAATCACAGAGTCAGTCTGTTTGAGTTGATCAGATCTAGGTCTGATCCAGGCAATAAGTTCATCTAGTCTGATATGAGTAAGAAGCTTCTTCATCAACTCTGTAATCTAAACAAAGTATTAAGAACAAGGTAATAGCTTTAAATAGATTACATGATGAAACAAACCTTCAAGTATAAATGTCACTTACTAAAATGAAAGTTAAATTTAAATAATTTATAGAAGCGATGTAAAAAGAAAGAAATAAAAGTATGTAATAACAGAATCATTGAATCTCTATCCTTTTATACAGGAAAGTTAACACAAGCTTAATTATTATATCAGATCAAAAATCTTAATACAGCTTATTACAAGAGCGCTAGCACTGCAAAGAAAAAAGCCTGGTAGGCCAGCAGGAAAAGCCTGGTAGGCCAGCAAGAAAAGCCTAATAGGCCAGCTGGTAGGCCTACTAAAAAAGCCACTTTCTGAAACTTTTCAAAGTTCAGTGATCACCATTACAAGATAAACGGCCGGTTTAAAAACACTGACTTTATTTTTTTTAAACTAATCCAAATATAGTTAACATTTCTAATTGAGACTCTTTAAATATGACCTGCAATCTTCATCACAAATCTTCCTGCTATCGTTCTTGCTGTCCACTTGGATGCAAAGCCCAGTTTTTCATATTCCTATCACTATAGCATAGTAGCAAGTATTCTTGTTACTCTGCTTATAAATAAATAAAATGTTATCAATGCAATGTTGTCAACTCAACAGACCCGTTTGTGTACAAGTGGATCTGGGTCAAAGGTGAGAGCCTCAATGGCAAGTTTTCTGACATCATCAGCTGAGGTCACTTCAACACGAATGATATCACCATCCGTCTGAGCTCTGATCATCTCACCAGTTGGCTTAAAGCTGACCAGATGATCAGCAGTTGTCTGCTGAGTTGTCTCTGAGCCAATTCCTTTCTTAGACAACAGATTCTGAACGATGACATCATCTGCAGCAGTTTTACACGTAAGTTTAGAATTAAAGATATTTTTATTACAACTTCTATTATTATAACTTAAATGCATAAAGGAGTAATTAGCAAGTCTGCTAGATTTCTCTAACATTTTTACTGAAAGATACCATTGAGAAAACATGAGTCAGAATATTTTCAATCAATATAAACATTTAGATTATGATATAATTAATAAGCGAGTAAATAATGCGCAAGCCTTCGTATACTTTATACAAATCATCTGCATTCTGTCAACTGATGTTAAGTTAATTCAAATATGATTATAATATCAGTCAGACAGAGAGTAAAGCGGAGACTTACGAGGTTTTCTAGGCGAGTCCGTCATGAGGATGACAAGACCTGGATGTCTCTCTACAGCATGACGTAACTTCTGAGCTTCATGATAGAAGAGAAAGACAAGAGGGATAGAGACGTCTGTCTTGCCATCCCCAGACATGGCAAATAAAGGCTGAGTCTCACTGCTAGACTGGGAGTTGTTATCTGTATATACAGTAGAATCATTGCTTTATCTCAGAACAACTTATAGAAATAATCAACACTGGCTGCATGACCAGTTATACTTGTACAAATGTCAAACATTTACTACGCCAGGTCAACAATTCATATAATCAGCAATGTGCAAAGAAGAAAGTAATAACTACAATATAAAATGCATGCATGAATATTAACAATTGAAAACATAAAAGTACTATACCAATATTTGATTGCTGGCTGATCGAGCCGCATTAACTATTAATCAAGTTCTGTGTGGACATTTGATGCTAATAAATGCTAACAATCTAATGACAATTAGTTTTTAGATAAAATAAGAAATGTTAAAACTAATGACAAGTAAACTTTCTACCAAAAACAATTCCTCCTATAGCTCCTGCTGCCTCTATGTGTCTAGCCTGCAATCAATAACGACAACAAAGTCAAACAAATTCTCTTTGATTTATTGATGAGAAAATAAAGTGCAAGAGAAAAGGTTCAACACATTCACTTATTGCAGCATTGGCCTGTGTTCAACTCCCACTGATGCAAACTTCCTTCGTTCCAGCAAAAAGAACCAGATAAAATGAGTGTCAGTTTTGACTGCAGGGGAAGAATGACCAGTTCCGCTAAACAGCAGACTCTTTATTCTGTTGGCTTAGATCAGCTTGATATAAGTTATCACTGATAACATAGAAATCCTAGAGAATGACCTTTGTAACAGAACTATGTAAAATCTTTTTTTTATATAATATTGAATTAATTAATTAATCTGAATTAATCTGAATTAATCCCTGAATTAATCTGAAATTTAAAGGCAGTTTTATTATCGCTTAAAATCAATTTTAGTTATTCCAGATTCAAGCAAAAGGCAATATTAAATTCATTCTTAATTTTAATATAGTCTAAATAATGTTAAATGTAAATTTATAAGACATTATAAGACTACAGAAAAGTATATCATCTATATGTACCTTATCAATAAACATGCATTCACCACGTTCAACTATAACAAACTTGCCCACAACGTCTCTAGTGTTGACTATAGGGTAGCAGCCTGAGAAAGGAAAAGCCATTGCTACTTGTCCCTCAAACTACATACAAAATATCAAACATTACCAATATCTTTACTACACATCTCTCAGTCACTTGTCACTAACTGTCTATATCACTCTTTTATTCTAATACTCTGAAAAAATTACAAGTTTTTAATATATCAACGTGGAACTGAGAAAATCTAAGTTAAATAGTTAGCAAAGTATTTGAAGTAAATCAATATATTTAGTGCAAGATTTTGACTTAACAATATAACATCAATATTTAATCAACAAAATCTATAAAGCTCAATATTCAAGCAATAAAGCTGATGTTAAAGGCATGCAATGGACATAGAAAAACCAAGTGATGTCATATGACACACAACTAAATGGTCGTCCTTTGCATCATTGACACGTCAGCAGTGTAGATAATTGCAGCATATAACTATTTAAATTCAAATAATATTTAACAAAATAACAGTAATTAATATTATATCAGTATTATCGCATAATAATACAGATATAACTGTATTATTAATATTATAGTAATTCATGTTCTATCAATGAGCTTGATGAACTTGTCAACTAGACCACATGACTAATTAATTCAACTTTGCCAACAAGACCAAATCATCAACAAACAAGTAATAACCATATAAATGAACAGTCTGGTCAGTTTTGATTAGTGACTGCAATGAGACACCTACCCCATTATGATCTTTAAGACTGATACCAAACTGAGCGGGTCCAGCACGCATGGTGATCATACCAAGGTAGGGTACAGACAACAGTTGTATGAAGCGTGGCTCTTGTTGGACTACTAGCACAGTGCACACAGGAGAGAGATATATATATATAACAGTTCAGCAGCAATACATCAAGTAGACACTATGCTCATTGAAATACCTTCGTATCAGTTTATGTGTTTGTTGCATAAAAATGGTACATCAGCGGATAAAGACTATTTTGTGCCAGAAATTATAGCTAGATATATATCTGTTACTTTTTATTAATTTAATAAAAAGTGAAATAATAATGACATTTATATAATAAATAGATGATAATGACAGTTGAACAAGACAGAGAGATGGACAACGTACCGTCAGAAGCCTGGGCTTTCGACATCTCAATCATGTCCTGCATGAACTGAAGGCCTTCATTGCTGTCCTCTGTAGTAGCTGCCTGTATACAATACAAGGGGTTGTGACTATACAAGATCAAAGTAAGAGCAGCAGGCAAGGAAAGTGTAAAGTAATAGAAAACAAAGAGAAAACTAATGAGATGAAGGTAAGAGAGCATAAGAAGGAGAAATTAACATCAAAATAAAACAAATAAAAAAAAAAGAATTAAAAGCTAATAAACGAATAAAAAAGACGTGTGCAAGTAAGATAAATAGTCAATAAAGATTTGAAAGTTTCCAGATATAGAACAAATTATAGATATACAAAGTAAATATGTAATGAGTTAGTAACATTATGTTAATCAGATATGCAGTAAGTTAGTGCGATTGTATGTTAGACTTAATTAAGCGAGTCTTGTACCTCTGAGGCGACATGCAGTAGTTGCACGCGTCCATCAGTCATAGTAATAAGTCTGACTCCCATACGATTCAACTGAGCAACATGCTCCAAGTTACCCGCTATAAACTGTGCAGCCTTGAGACGAGGAGACCGATTACTAGACACAAACAAAGACAAGAATAAGAGTTTGTTACAATAAGTAATTCATTATGACTGACATATTATACGGCAAGTTACAGGAGATAAATATTTAAGTATATGTCATCTGAATAAATTAAAACTACTTTTAAAGAAATTGTCATTAATTAAAAGTTATTTTATAAATCAAATATGACCAATTAAACATGACACATCATGTATTTGTTCTCTTCTTATTATTTGCTTCATATCTATTTAAACATTTATTTACTTAACACATTTAGACTAAAAATGATAAATATTTGACAAAATTGCATTCTCATATTAAATATGAAAAAACTGTCAATATGTTAATGAACAGAATAATGGATTGTTAAGCCTTGCATAGAAATAATAATGATAGCTGTAAATAATGATTATATCACATAGGACAGCTAACATTATAAAATACAGAAAATGCTGATATTTTGAGATCATTTCAAGTCCAGATACAATGAGAAACATCTATCCTTTCAGTGTTAACTTACTATAAGTTTTCAATTACTGCCACATTTACTCCTACCTAGCAATTAACTAGACACACACTAAACTACACATCAGTATACACACTAACTAATGTACTATATACTACAATGTATGTAGATATAATGTAGATATATATTCTATATATATATAAATCTATATTAAATAGATTTATGAGAAAAAGACGCAAGATTGCATTGTTATATATACGATGACTAGTACCCAGATGATCTAGGCCTAGGACAGAGGTTCTCTACATAGTTCTTAAGTGGAGTACGTAGATGATGAGCATAGTCCATGCTGCCCTTGAAGAGCTGGGTGGTGCTAGGACAAGTATGGTCTGAGTCATCTTCTTCTTCTGAACTCTCCGCTGACAACTCATCCAATATGTGCTGAGGTACTTCCTGCAGTCATACATCAGTCGATCACTCAAACAACATCATTGCTTGAAGTCACATCAGCACAGAATGCAGATTTAATGACCAAGATGTACATAGATCACAAAACTAATTAATGCATACCGTGTCACTCTTAATACTGTCATTTTATGTAAAATAATGCAATTTCTTTTGTTACTTATATTTTGTATTAGATTTTTTTATATTGATAAAGACTTCTTATTATTGTATCATTTTTCAATTTCAATGACAGTAACAAGTACAAGAACATATAAAACTTCAATAGAGTCTGAACTCAAAGAGAAATACAAGCTGTACAATCATTAAATTCATTATACGGCTAGGAAGTAGCTCCATATAGTGATAATTCATACATACATACAAGCATACAATCACACATACATACATACATACATACATACACACAAAAAAATCTCTATAATCGACTTTGCAATAAGTTACAGTTATTGCGTGTCAGCTTGCAGCTACGCGTCACATCAGCGCAATAAGATATTTACTCGCATATAGAAATCAACATAAGCATATATCATCATATACGCTACACAGTCAATGTTGCAAAGCTTATTTTTTAACTCTCAGACTGTAACAGATGAAGACTTATTGAAGAGTCATAGAGAGACCTGAGTGACGTTGGATGAACTGTCCACCCCAGTGGTAGAGGTGGTGGAGAGAAAGAGAGGCAAGAGATGAGCTTCTGTAGTGAAGACATAGTTGTCTACGTCTAACAACAGATCTTCCTTCTCAGAAAAAAGTAGGAAAAGATACTTAAACGTCTCAGCCAATACATACGAGTCCATCCTGCATAACAGACATTTTATACATCTGAGCTGATATATATCAGTTTATTTAGAAATATGCACTCATTCTAACAATAAAGATTGAAAAACAATTAGTTTTAAATAAGCGAAGTATATAATAATCACTATTACAAATGGCTGGTTTAGACAGTAAAATTAAATTCACACCAATTGGCAGAACACAATAACAAGTTTACATTAAGAATGAAAGAACTTTAACAGAACATTTCAGTTTTGCAACAATGACTACTAAACATCATCCAAGTAAGAACAAACAATTGACTGCACTGCATTAAATAACAATATAATAACAACATAAGACATGTAACAGAAAATAACCCCCCTCCCTAATAAAAGATCACGATTCACCAGATGATAAATGAAACAATGAATATGTAAACAAGTTATGCAGTAAAACTGAAGAATAAAGATAAATAATAATAAAGTGCCGACTCACTGATCTTCGTGTATGCCAGTGGTGACATCTTTGATAGCAGCAAAGCCACACGGCACTCTAGCCAGTCTGTCTAGATTCTCTATCACTGACTTACCTACCTCCAGGTAATACGGATCACCTGTCGCCTGGCACCAGAAACACCAACATTACATACTAGATAGATGTTATATAACAACTACACATTGTATGCTAAATCAAACAGACAGCATTTCTTCACTTTATGCATCAATAAGAAAAGTACATCTGCCATCAAATAATAAAATACAAGTACATCTGTAATAAGATATGCATTGCACAACTCAATCAAGTCATTATTAACTTAGTGGTAAATATTTTCTATGCAATTAAGCAGAAAACATACAACTTTACATTTCATTCATTCTACTATTATAAAACTCTATACAATAAAATGACTAATTACTATACAGTGACAATGAAGCTGCTTTACGCCAACAAGAATATAACCAAGTAAACTGACTTAAGTCAGCTTAATCACGTCAGTGGTCTACTTTACCATCAAGCTGACTTGAAAAAAATGTATCATACCTTGTATATGAAGTAGGTAGATTCCAGGAACTCAGGTCTCAATGGATGCTGAGCCCAATGAACTCTAAAGTCTGTCGTAAAAGCCTGAAATCATATCATATAAGCAGTAGTTAATATTAACCAAACAAAAACAACAATTTAAGTTGAGCATTTAATTTGAATAAACTAAGATTAATCAAGCACATATAACAATGAATATATTTAATATATTGAAATAAGAATATCATAACGCATTGACTTTTACAATAGGTATATTCCTGAGTGTCATAACAATATTACCACTTGAAGGTGGTAATATTACCACTTGAAGGTGGTAATATTACCACTTGAAGGTGGTAATATTACCAC
>JAQIXG010001279.1:0-23213 GCA_034700105.1 Oconnorella tubifera
TTGTTGACTGCATTCAAATTGAGCTGATGTGACGTTTAAGCAAATAAAGAGATGACCAAGTAAACAAAGCATGTAAATAAATGATCTCTTATATTGAATGTATTCTAGGACTTTCTGGGACGTATGGACTGTAGCCTGGGAGAGATTGTTGGATCTGCTGGCAATAGGATAGATAGGCCACTCCAGTTAGTAGCGTCATCATCATCATCATTGTCATCATCATCATTATCATCATCATCACGGATTTTTCATTGATTTATGTTGCATACTAATTATTTTATAATTAATTGATAAATTATAACGTTGATTGATTTATTAATATTATAAATAGTTTTTCTGCTTTTTTATACTGCATTTGTGCTGATGTGACGTTACGGATAATAAATAAATGTTAAATTCTATTTATTTTGTATAGGGGGGCTGGACAAAAGGCCGGCAAAATTATTGGTAAGAATTTTTGAATTTTCTCCTTTTTTTAAAAGATTTAGTATTTAGTATTTTTTCATATAGACCTTCATAGTGTACTTTATAAGTAAACAAGCATTTTAGTATTTAGTATTGAATACTAAGTACTGATGTAAGTATAGTGAATGAAGTAGTTATTCAATGCATATTGAATAATAACTATGGATTTTTTATTATTCAGTACTCGTTAATAAATTCTTTGTATTGAATAGCAGACATACAGTACTTAGTATCGAATACTTATTATGTATTGTATGTTGCCATCTGGGTACTTATTATTAAATACTGAGTATTTAGTACTTCTACTGACTATTGCTATATAAGTACTACTGAAAAATACTGAATACTGAAAGTATTCTAAGTACTGTATGCTAAGTACTGTGTACTTTCTAATGAGTACTCTATATGAATACATGTATTCTGTTTTTATTCTCTGTATTATTTTATTTATTTTATAATTATACGAAATATTATATTTATTTATTCATTATTATTGTAATATTATGCTACTTGTTTCAGTGAGAGCAGAAGAAATCAGTTCATGTAATGTAAGTTACATTGCATTGTAACAAGATTGAAAATAGCCTTTTTGTGTTGATGTGACGTTAAGGAACAAATAAATAAATAATAAATCTGTTATATCATATGTTATTATTAGTACTGTTATTATTATTAACTAGTAAACGTACAATATGTAAAAATGTTTATATGAAACAAACGCATTGTACTGTATCACTAAAATGACTAGTGCGTCTGATCAACACAATATGTTTATATAAAGTACACTATGAAGGTCTATATGAAACAAAACGCATTGTATTGTATCACTGAAATGACTAGTGCGTCTGATCAACACAATATGTTTACATAAAGTACACTATGAAGGTCTATATGAAACAAACGCATTGTACTGTATAACTGAAATGACTAGTGCGTCTGATCAACACTTATTTATATATAAAATATAAATTGTATTACTTTTAAAGGATTCAGTGACACTGCATTTGTCTGCTAAGAAGTTGGATAAGAAAGATTTCTTTGGCAAGTCTGATCCATTCCTTGTCTTCAGTAGATGCAATGAAGATGCTTCGTAAGTCTTGCTACACCCTTAAATAGTAAACTGTTAAATGAAGGAATAGGAGGTAACATAATGGCATAAGGTTGTAAAAAGTAAACTTGAGAGAAGGGTACATAAGGAGAAAGATCAGAGAATAAGATTATAGGCTTGGTAGAAGGGTACATAGGTAAGGAAGATCAGAGAATAAGATGATAAACTGAAGGCTTGGGAGAAGGGTACATTAGAAATAAAGTGAGAGACTATGAGTAGCTGTTTATTATAAACTATTATATAGAGTTTACATGGTAAGACATTTATAATATACAGTACATATAACGTTTATTATATTATTGAATTGTTTATTGTTTATACAGTTATACAGTAGTACATCGTACTGAAGTTATTAAGCATAATCTTAACCCTAATTGGAAACCATTTAACTTAAAGGCTAGAGTCTTATGTAACGGAGACTATGATAGGTCAGTGATTCAATCATGTATTATGTAACAAGCCCTCTAATTGGTCAGTGCTTTTATCATGTATTTTATAACAAGCAATGTTTGAGCAGACAAACAGATTGGTTAATCTGTTTGTCTGCTCACATCAGCACAAATGGCTAGTCGTAGACATGGATTTGTAACAGAAGCTTTAATTGATTGACTATAAATAGAAATTGTAACATGTAGTGAAATAATGTTTAGGTAGTTTTTAACATTTTATTTTGATTTGAATTTTTCTACTTCAGACCAATTCAAGTTGAGTGTTATGACTGGGACAGTGACGGGGGGTCAGTCTTTTGTTTAAAATTAATTATCTTCATTATCATCATCATCATTATCATCATCATCATTATCATTAGTGTCATTATCATCTTTGTTGAGTATCGATAAAGAGTGAATCGTTCACTCATTACTTGGTTTCTATTCACTCAGTTCATAACATTGACATCATCTTTGTGATATGACTTTAAGCAACAAAGGTGCAGCAAGTTTGTAAATATTGCTAGCCACATGGGACTCAAACCTGCATCATCTAATTTTCCTCTCTCTCTCTCTCTCTAACCACTTCACTACTAGCGTATAATGATTGGTTGACTATCCCCTATCATAGTTGGTTTTGTACATTTGCCTTAAGTCTATTGGTTATTGTATTTAATGCTTTGATATTATTGGCGATTATGTCTGTACAGTAGATGTATTTGTTCTGTTAGGCATGATCTGATTGGTTCTTGTAAGATGACAATCAAAGAATTATCTCAAGGCCTCCTCTGTCTTTGAGGTATTAGTAGTTGTAAACATTTAAAAAAATTAAAAATTAAAATTTGAATAAAATGAGTAATTGTTTGAATTTTTATTCATAATTTGATTTACGTATGTTTTTTATATTTATGGTTGCTTTTATTGAATGTTCTTTTATTATAAGATTGGCTAATTATTGATTGACTAATTATTCTTTTGAGATAAAGTTATCATTTTATGATAGTTTTTATTCGTATTCAATATCAATGTTATACTGCATTGGTAAATAGATGCATTTGGGCTGATGTGACGTTAAGCCAAAACTAATAACTGACTATTTTCTTTTGTTTAGTTGATAAATGCAAAGAAAAAAGCCAAGAAGTCGAGTTACAAAAATTCAGGCCAAGTGTGTATTAGATTTTTATTAATTTTTAATCCCCTCCCCCCCCCTCCTGTCATTCTCAAAAAGAATTATTTATTGCAGTAAGACTCAAGCGTTTACTCATCACTTGTAGACATTCAGTTTATAAGACATCACTAAATAGACGCATATGTGCTGATGCGACGTGAAACAGCAAATAAACTGTCATGAAATTGCTACTTAATACAATAAATGGATTTTTGAATCAATTTTTCTTAAATTATTATTTACTTAATTTTATTTTGCTGCTTTGCAACACCAGGTGTTTCATCATATTAGCATTGCGCTGTGCGCTTTATTATCTGATGCATCTTCCATATGTAGCCTTGTTTTGATCCGGGGCACTAGTCACTTAGAATATACTGCATAATTTGTTTGTTTTTTATAGACTTTCATGTTTTTTATACTGTTATTATATATTATTTTTTGTTTTTTTATTCAGCTGAATGTACTACAATGTAAGATAGAGAAAGAATTTAGTTTTCTGGAATACATCACTGGGGGGTAGGTAACTATATGAAATTAGTTTCTTCTTGCTTAGCGTCACATCAGCACAAATGCGTCTATTTATTGATTTGTTACCAACTGTGTGTATATAAATCAAGTGATAAGTGAACGCTTCACTCTTAACGTCACATCAGCACAAATGCTTATAATTACTGACGCTTTATGAACTCTGTGTGTGTTCACTCATCAAGTGATGAGTGAACGCTTCACTTTTAACGGGTCTTTGTCAAGGCCCGTTAGAGAGGTGATTAGAGCGCTGGATTCGAAATCGATGGGTCCAGGTTCGAATCCCAGTTAGCTCACCATTTTCTTTAACTCGCTGCACCCTTTAGTAAGGTGTTAAATTGACAGCTATGTCTTTGACATCGTTAATGCGGTAATCCAGACATTAAACGTAACCTTAACCTTTACACAACAGAGCAGTAAATTATTTTTATTTTTGAATAACAGGGGAGGCAAGCGCCAAGTATAAAACTTAATAAATGATACTTCTTTTTATATTTTATTGATTAGACTTCAGTTAAACTTCACAGTAGCTATAGACTTCACCGCGTCTAATGGAGATCCGAGGTCCAGTAACTCTCTACACTACATGGACCCATACAGACCTAACATGTATGCTAGGGCTCTGAGAGCGGTGGGAGAGATAGTGCAGGACTATGACTCGTGAGTGGGGAGAGAAGGAGGGATTAAATTGTTATGCAAATCAATGAATTATAAATCAAGCAGGACTTGTATCTGAGATCTTTCTATTCTAAATCCATCTCTCGTAATAATCAGTTTAAACTGGGATTCAAAATCAACAGATATATTATATATTTTATTCTTTCATTCTCTCTATTTCTTTATGAATTACTTATCTATATTATTTTTTGTTCCTTTATTTCTATATATATTATTCTTTGTTCTTCTTTGTTCTCTCTTTTTCTTTTTATATTGTTCTTTGTTCTTTGTTCTCCAGAGATAAACTGTTTCCTGCTCTTGGTTTTGGTGCAAAGTTTCCCAATGGACAAGTCTCTCATGAATTCTTTCTTGTATGTACACTGCCATGGCTTGATTTTATAAGTAATTAATTAAATAATTGTTTTAATTATCAGTTATTTACATATATTAATTATTTAATTATAAATTATTGATTTATCTAATTAATTAAATAATTATTGCAGTTAATTATTTATTATTACTGCTTTTAATTATGTAATTATTTTGGTTAGAAATAAATAAATTGTTTATATACTATATAGAATGGTGATGCTAATAACCCGTACTGTGCTGGGATTGAGGGATTGATGCAGGCCTATCACAGAACTTTATCTTCTGTTCAACTCTATGGTCCAACCAACTTCTCTCCTGTTATAAATCATGTGGCTAGGTCTGTCTGTCTGCCTGTCTGTCTCTTTATCTGTCTGTCTGTCTATATTTATGTCTGTCTATCTGTCTGTCTGGTTGTCTGTCTGTCTGCCTATTTGTCTGTCTATGTGTCTGTCTGTGTGTTTGTTTCTCTCTGTTTGACGAACTGTCTATCTGCTTGTCTGTCTGTTTGGTTGACTGTTTATCTGTTATTGTTGTGTGCATTTATCTGTCTGTCTGACTGATTCTGACTCTTGACTGTCTGTCTGTCTCTTTGTGTATGTGTATATGTAATTTTTTGTTGGCTGTCTATTTGTGTGTCTCTATTGCTTTGTCTCTCTGTCTCTCTGTCAGTCTGACTGAATATCTACTTTTATACTTTTTGTTAGATTTGCCTCGGCATATAAAGATGGCAGCCATTATTTTATTTTATTGATACTGACTGATGGAGTCATTACAGACATGGTACAAACTATACAGGCTATCATCTCTGTATGTATATTGTATTAATATAAACTATACAGGCTATCATCTCTGTATGTATATTGTATTAATATAACCTATACACGCTATCATCACTGTATGTATATTGTATAATATAAAACTATACAAGCTATCATCAATTTATTTTGTGTGATTAATCTATTGATTTATTGATTGATTTAATGATTTAATGATTGATCTGTTGATCGATCTGTTGATTTATCTATTGATTTATTTATTTATTAATTGATTTATTGATTGTTTTATTGATTGACTTATTGATGTATAGATTTGTTGATTGATTTATTGACATATTGATCTATTGACTGATCTACTGATTTGTTGATTAATCTATTGATTTACTGATTGATCTACTTATTGTTTATTGATTATTTATATAATTGAACTCCAATGTATTTTTATTCGTTCACTTCTAGGCCTCTTCCCTCCCTCTATCAATTATCATTGTTGGTATCGGAGACGCTGAATTTGATGGTCAGTCATTAATCAACTCTAATTAATTAAATAATTAATTACTTTAATATTTGAGTTAAAATGCATAATTTCTTTATTAGCAGCTTTAAGCCAGTGAATGGTAAACTATTGTAGATAAAATAAATGGTATACCACCGACAAAATGACCCTGATTGCATTAACCCGACAAATCAACCTGCTAATTCATTTAACAACCCTAACCATAATTAACCCTAAATTTAATCCGAGCACTTACCCTGACTTCAACCCTATCCTAACTTGAGCTCTAACCTTAATAAGCAACATATTATCTGTTGTTTTGAAATGTAATGTGTTGTTATGAAATGATGATTGTTTGTAATATATTTATTATGTATCTGTGTTTATTAGTATATTTGTTATGTATTTGTTATGTATTGATTAATGTATTAATGTTTAATGTATGTCGATCAGCTATGGTGCAGTTGGATGGAGATGATAAAAGACTGAGTCATGAAGGAAGATTTGCTGAGAGAGACATTGTACAGGTGACAACATCAGCTTAATTACATTATTATCATCATTGGCATCGTCATTGTCATCATTGTTTTCATCATCATTGTCATCATCGTTAGATGCAGTTACCATGCTCATTGTTATCATCATCATCATCGTTTTCATCATTATTATCATCATCATTATTATTATCATAATTACGAGCATTATCATCATTATTGTAATCATTTTTGTCATCATTATTATCATCATATTCTCTTTTACTGCTATATCACTGATTAGAAACATGTGTACTCCTTAAATAACCCTAAATCGCAACTCTTACTCTAAACCTTATTATTAAACCATAATTCTTAACCTTAAACCTTGCCCTTAAACCTTAACTCTAATCCTAAATCTTAACCTGGGGACATTTTGACCAGGGAAAATTTGTCTGGGGATATTTTGCTTGGGACATTTTTTCTGGCCCCATAAGGTATTTTAATTTTAAAAAGAAAATACTTTTTTTTCTTTTAGTTTGTTCCATTCCGTGATTTCATTGGTGGTCGCTATGGCAACAACTTGGCGCTGAGCCAAGAATATCTCGCTAAGGAAATTTTGGCAGAAATTCCCGACCAGGTCACCGGGTATATGAAGAAGTGTGGAGTTAAGCCACGCCCACCTCCTAGCTACGAGGCTAGCATAGCCCCGCCTCTTTGATTGATTGACATCAAATGGCTCTTTCAGATTCAAGTGTTGTAGCAAGGTATCAGTCTTAACAAGCTTTGCCCCTTAGCTAAAGTTACTTCATTTCAAGTTGATAATTATGTAACAGCACTTAAACTATAATTCTAACCCCAATCCTAATTCTAACCCTAATTCAAGACAGCAGGTACAGCGTCTAATTAATGTCTACTAAATAACATTGATCTTAATTGACATTGGCTATCGGGATAAAGGGGAGGGGCTTGTTACTAAATGAAGCCTTTTCACAGATATTTTGATTCCAGTGGTATTGCTATGCTTTAGTTCAATTTTTTGTTTTCTTGTTTTCGATGATTAATTAACCTGCAACGTTTTTATTACAAAAAATAAGAGGGGGTGGGGAGGGTTGACTTTCAAGCCCCTCTCTCCCTCCCTCTCTGAATATATTTTAGTTGATTTATATTTATTTAGTGCTCAGCATATACGCGTAGATTTTATTCAATGTGTTTTGTATTACATATTTTATTTAATTCAGGCTCAAATGTTTGTATTTCATGTGCGTTCAAATGTTTTTATTAATTTCATTTTTAAAATATTTACCAGCATCGTGGATTAATGTTTTTAAGAAAAGTTCAATTTTGCTCCATTTTTGTTTCTGTCTAGAATTAAGAAGTTTTGTGGCGGCATCTGCTGAATGACAAAATATGTTATGATCTAAATATTTTTTAGTTTTAGGACTGTCATTATTATTATTAGTGGTTAGGTTATATTTTTAACTGCTGCTAAAGTATATTTAAAACACATTAAAACTTCAGTTAAGACTTTATTGCACTGCAGTAGTAAATACAATTAAAGACTTTATGCGTTTTATTGTGTACAATCATTAAATGAAATATTTCTTAATGTGTATTTTTAGATTTTCTATTGCGTTTGTTGTCATATTGTTGCTATTTCACACTGTTGCTTTTTCTTTATACTATACGCTGTATTATATTTCCTTTCTGTATTGCTAGTTCATTGACGTATTGTCACTATTGTTGGTTGTTTGTATTATTTAAATATTTGTAGTGTGCTTTATGTTCTTCTTCTATTTGCTTTTTTATGTTGTTGCTTATTTATATTGAAATATTGTAGCAATTGTGTGTCTAGGAATAGCTTTTATACTTGTAGATTATTGTTGAGGAGGTACCGTGTTAATTGATCTACATACTTTTGGTGTATGACAATTTCTTTACAGACATTTGAACTACTGACATTTCATCTGCTATGACAATTGCCTAATCTTAACCCTAATCCTAACCCAAGCAACAAGACCAGGTACCGTAGACCAAATGTCATAGTAGACCAAATTTCTGTAGACGAATTGTTTTAGGAAAAAAGTCTATGGACGAATTATCGTGATTACCGATTAGACTCTTTTCATCTTTCAAACCAGATTCTGTTCTGATATATTTTCAGTGGGGGGATTGGCGGGGGGGGGTGAATGAACTTAACAACCATCAGATAAATTCAAAACATAAAAGAAATGATTTTAATGATTGAAGGAATGAATCCTTCCTTCTCGCCCCCCCCCCACCCCATTGTAATAGATTGGTTTTAAGGCTGAATTTTTCACTGAACATTGATCAGTGCAGCCATAAAACAGCATGAGGCGATTCGTTAAACCAGTCACAAGTCATCATCAGCTCATCATCATCAATTCTCTGGCTCATGGCAGGTCCTTGGCATCCAAACCTTCCATCCCTCCCTATCCTCCCTCTGCTTTTCTCTTTATATCTCCATAGCTTCCTTCCTTCAAATCATCAATCATCCCCAATCTTTTCCTTTCCCTTAGTCTCTTACCCTCTATTCTTCCCTCAATCATCAATCTCAACAAACCTTCCCCTCTCAAAACATGCCCGATCCAATCTTTGTTTCTTTTTAAAAGTTGCTAAGCATTGGGTATATTACAGTTAATGACAAAAAAGTAGATTGTGATTGTTTTACGCAATTAAATGAATTGTGGTAGAATTATTGGCTATAACGAACATTATATTTTTTAAATCAAAAATTTGTAATTTATATTTTATGAACTTGACTGAGATATAACTATTCTTTAACTCACTAACTATTCTTGCTATTGAGAATAACCGAACTTGCATAATCACAGTGTAGTAAACCAGTATTATATTTAAATATCACTTGATCTAATTTTAAACGATGTTATATTTATTAAAAGAATTTGATCTTATATTAAATGATGTTATATTTTAATAAAAGATGTTTTAGCTTATAAATTGCAACACAAACTGTCTTGACTTTTGTATATACTGTTAGAATAAATGAAAAAGCTCCCGATGTATTTAAAACTGAAACATACGTATTCATACAATACAATCATCTCAATTATTCATAATTTTTAAAAGTTTTTACATAATAGCACTATTTCATTAAATTATTTCATTAAACATCATCTTGTAACTAAAGATGTTCTCTAATCTTCTTACAGTTGCTCAGAAATTCAAAATGTCGTAATATTTTTGTCAGTATTATTATCAATAAATCAAAATAAAGATTACAATTCCATGTTTTAGTTGTCGATATTATTATCATTAAAAGTTAAAAAAACAATAAATTGTATACAGTTACTGAACTTAACAAGTCATTAAAAATAAAAGATTTTTTTTTAAAACGAGGACATCATCTTTTGGGGAAAAGTAAAAAAATACTATCTACAGAAAAACTTTAGCAATAATGACCCCCCTCCCCAATAACGCAAAGAAACCTTTGACAATAATGACCCCGGAAAAACTGAAATGATATTCCTTCTTTAATTTACTGAAATCTTATTAGTAGTAGTACAATAATTTGTACTACAACTTGTACTACTATTATACTATTGTACTACTATTTGCACTACTAATTTGTTTTTCAAATTTGAATTAATCTAACATTCATTTCATTTCACACAACAGTCAAATAATTTATAGGGTTAAATGAAATCATTACTGTAGTTAGATAACTGATGTTAGATAACTGCACAGTTCAAATAAAATCTACAACAGTATAAAATCTATGCTTAACAAAGATTTAATAACCAAATGTCAATATAGAGTGTTTAACTAAATATTTGAACAGTAAATATAAATTTTGGAATCGGCAAAACTATAACTCTAACCCCTGACCATAGTTCCAACCCGTAAATTTCATTTGAGATATTATTAGTCACCAGCATGTAGAAAAATTTAGGCGGTGCGGGACAATGTTTTTCTAAAATTCAAAATAGTTAGGGTGTGATTGATCCCCTATCTCCCCCCTCCTCGGCACCTCCTCACTGATATGACATTTGTGAGTGAATAGGGAATTATAACTAAGAGACACTAGATTTGAATCCTGACACGCAAGTAGTTTGGAAACTTTAATGTTTAGCAAGATAACCAATAGAATGCAAACTCTTGCACCCCCATCATACATTGTTCCCACTCATAGCCTGGCTAAAACTTAGCCTCAAAATATATTATTATTATTTTTATTTTACCAATACGAATATAAACATCAGCATTTTGAAAAACCAACAAAAGTATGCACACAGTATAAATGCCACATTAGGATCAAACATATCTTAAATAAATAATACTAAGTTGGCTTTGTCCTACCACTAAAAAAACAAATTTGAAGCTGCTCTCAAACTACTCATCTATATATTCCTGAATACCCAAGTCCCTTCTCTTGGCTAAATGTACTCTCTGATGTAATATAAAATCTCTTCGAACCTTAAAACACATTTCACATTTACCGCATTTAAACATCTCGTGTTTCCTTTTATGAATTAATAGTTCCTGAGAGCCATAAAACCTCTCATGACATATCTCACAGGAGTACGGACGGTCTCCTCTGTGCTTACGTTCGTGTATCAAAAGCCATTGTCTAGACTTGAATCGTTTATCACAATGTATACAAACATAGATTAATTCTGACTCATCAACTCCAATACAAGTTCTAATATGTATCAGTAGATTTCTTCTCCCTGCAAATGCCTTATTACATTCATAACATACGTAAGGATGTGCATCATGTCCCTTTTTGCTAAATACTCGACTCTCAAATGAATTTCCGCCATGTTTACGTTCATGATGCTCAAGACGGCTCCTGTGTTGAAATGACTTCGGGCATAGCTTGCATAAAAACTTACGATATTTTTCATGTACAGTTAGCACATGTCTATGTAAAGTATGTATTCGAGTAAAATCTTTGCCACAACGCGGACACGTATGCCGATGTCCTGAGTGCACGTATTTCATATGCAATTTCAGTGAGTGGCTGCCCTTAAAAGATCCACCACAGACGATACACAAATGACGAACCTTGCCAATTCCAGCATCTTGCTCATCCACATGCGTTTCCTCATGGCGTCTCAGTATATATGGCTTGAAGAAGACCTTCCCACATGTCTTGCAAATATGATTATATTCTCTACGATGCATATAACTTTTGTGATCTCTTAAACTTTTCATAAGCTTGAAGGTGCGGGTGCACTCGTCGCATGCATATGGACGGGCATCATCATGTAATAGCTCATGTTCTGACAAAGATTTCCAATTTGTCAGAATTTTTCCACAAGTGCTGCACAGAAAAGTTTTACATGGTGGTTCTACATGTGGTGTGCTTTTTGAATTCATGTACTTGTGCCATTCCTCACTATTATTCATATGTACCATAAGCATGTGACGATTCAAATGTGACCGACTCGTAAAATTCTTAGCACAAATTGTACAAGTTGTTGATTTTACATTACAAGTTGTTGATTCTACATTACAAGTTGTTGATTTTACAGTACAAGTTGTTGATTCTACATTACAAGTTGTTGATTCTACATTACAAGTTGTTGATTTTACAGTACAAGTTGTTGATTCTACATTACAAGTTGTTGATTCTACATTACAAGTTGTTGATTTTACATTAAAAGTTGTTGACTTTACATTACTGGTCATATGCACTTTACTATGGACTCTAAGCTGCAATGAACTATAAAATCTGTGTCCACATTCACTACAAGTGTAATTATTTCTGTGCACAGATATAATGTGTTTTCTCAGAATTGATCTTGTCCTGAAAGTCTCATCACATTCTTTACACGCGTGCTGTCGTGAATTCAAATGACCAGCAACTTCAACGTTTTGCTCTGTTTTACTGGATTCTATCAATTCTTGCATTAAATCGCCACAATTCATAACTTCTTCAAAAAGATTGCCAGCTGCTAGAGTTTCATGTAATGAATCACACGACTCATTATCTGGTAACAAATCAATCTGTTGATGAATCTTCTTCAACGACTCAGATGATTCAGAATCATCCAAAGCACCATTAGATTCATGATCTTTCTGTAATATATTCAATTTTTTATTCAGTTCTGATATACTGTCCGAGAGTTCATTAATTTCCTGATTTAACTTTTCAGATTTCTGTTTACTTTTGGCGTCACCTGCT
Organism: Oconnorella tubifera; assembly: GCA_034700105.1. NCBI lineage: Eukaryota > Metazoa > Annelida > Clitellata > Enchytraeida > Enchytraeidae > Oconnorella > Oconnorella tubifera. The sequence continues at coordinate 12,641 of JAQIXG010001279.1, forward strand.
GCACCACTAGTTACTTTCGCGCTATTTTTCATGTGTACCAGAATCATATGACGCTTTGCATGTTGAACGCGTGAAAACTTTCTACCACAAATTGTACACGTTTTCGAGTTGACATTATTCTCTATTTCGTTAGCATTCTTCACATGCACTTTACCATGGAATCTAAGCCTTGATGCATTATAAAATGCTTTTCCACATTCACTACAAGAATGATTGCGTTCACCTCTGTGCACAATTTTAATGTGTTCCGTTAGATTGGATCTTGACCTAAAGGACTTAGCACACTCATTACAAGCATGTGGTCGTGATTTCAAACGACCAGCAACTTTAGCATTTTGCTCTGTTTTACTGGATTCTGTCGATTCCTGCATTAAATCGCCACAATTCATAACTTCTTCAAAAGACTCTACGTCAATTTCATCTACTTCATCCAAGTCATCATCGTTTTGCGAAACAATAATTTTTGTATTTTGTTCTGATAAATTTTCTGATGCATCATTGATTTCCTGATGTAATTTTCCAGATTTACTTTTACATTTTATTTTTTCATTACTATTGTCTTGAAGCACTGAGCACTTTTTGTCTTTCACAATATTTTTCAAGTGTACCAGTAGCATATGACGTTTCAAGCGTGATAAACGCGTAAAATTCTTATCACAAATTGTACAGGATTTTGACTCTATATTACTGTGTAATTGGTAAAAGCTTATAAGAGGTTCGCTGTTTCTCAAATGTACTTCGCTGTGCTCTCTAAGCCTCGATGCATTACAAAATACTTTTCCACATTCACTACAAGAATGACTGCATTCACCTCTATGCATAACTCTATTGTGTTCTTTAAGGTTTGAATTTGATCTAAAAGTCTTATAACATTCATTACAAGTGTGTGTATGTGAATCCAAATGGTCAACAAGTGTACCTTGTAGTTCACTCGATTCTGTAAATTCTTTCAGTAACTCGTTGCAACTCTTAAATTCCTCAAACAAGCCGTTAGAAGCAACAATTTCATTTAATGAATTACTTAATTCATTACCAGGCAACAAATCAATCTGTTGATATTTATTTAATAGATTAGCCGATGATTCAGCGTCATCAAAGGAATCGTTGAATTCCTGAACTTTGTGCGAAATATTCAAATTTTCAATCTGTTTAGATTTATTGCTTGATGGCTCATTAATTCGCTGATGTAATTCTTCGGGTTTCTTCATGCATTTCAGAGTTTCATTACCATTGTTAATACTCGTTTCATCACTACTCATTTTAGCACTATTTTTCAGGTGCATCATTAACATATGACGTCTTAAATGTTGCAAACGAATAAATTTCCTGTGACAAATTTTACAAGTTAGTGACTTTACGTCACTGTGTAATTTATAAAAACTTTCAGCAGATTTATTCTTTTTTAAATGCACTTCACTGTGCTCTTTAAGGCAAGATAACCAATGAAAAGCTTTGCCACACTCATTACAAATATGATTACGTTCAATAGAGTGCACAACTTTAGCATGTCTTCTCATACCAAATTCTGAAGTAAAAGACTTACTACATTCACTACAAGTGTGTGGTCGTGAGTTAGGATGACTATCTAATATAATACTTGACTTGTTCGATACATCATTCATATTCCAATTTAATGTTTTACTTGATTTCAAACATTGGTTAACGTCATCATAGTCTTCTTCATCATTCTTGCCTTGGTCATAATTGACCAAATTACACTTCAATCCATTAACATTCTCATTGTCCACAACATCATTTATGCCATCACTTCGTGCGTTATCTTTCCAAAGAAGAGCTCTACCATTTCTTCTCAAAACAGTTTTTGAATCATCTCCACCAGTGCTTTCCATTATTCTCTTTTTCTCTTGCATTTCCTTTTCCACCTGGGCATGCATCTGTTCGTGTCTGCGTGCAGTTCTCTGATTCTTAAACTTCTTACAGCATATCGAGCAGACGTTCTTTTTCATCTCAAGGTGAGTGTCTTCTATATGTGCAATCATGTGCGATGGACGATTGAACACTTTATCACAATAAGAACATTTGTGTCTTTTCTCACCGGATAGATTTACTTTCTTACGTTTATACTTGCCAATTGTTATGCCTCTATATCTTGCATTTTTGCGTTGAACTTTCCGAAATTTACCTACATTATCTGAATGTTTCAAATTGGATTTAGCGGTAGATTGTCTATTCGTTTCACTCGTGCGTTTCACAATTTTGTCAGGACATTTTTTGATCATTTTAAAAATTTCAGCTGCTCGTTTCGCTTTAACAGTAAAATTTAAATTGGGTTTAATATCCTCCTCTAAGGTAGAACAGTTTGCCATTACGTTTTTCACAGAATATCCAAAATCATTTGAAGTCTCATCTTCTGAAATAAGTGATGTTTCATCATCTGATCTTACAAATTCATTTCTTGATCTCAAAGCTTCATGCTTTGATCTCATATTTTCATCACTCAATCTTACAGTATCAAACACATATGTGCACGTTTGATTAATATCTAAATTGGATCGTAAAGTATTATTATCCGTTGATCTATAAACTTCATCTTGCGGTTGTACTGTTCTCTTTTGTACACCAAATTCATCCTGCAAAAGTTCCAGCCTTACTTTGGCATTGTAATCTATACAATTTGTTGACAAAGCAGTACTTTTCAACAAATTAAACTGATCATCAGATAGTTGAGTAACATGACACGGCCTATAATAACTTTCTTTCACATTTCTAGGAGCTTCAGTAGCAAATTCCTGCTTAACATTTGCTAAAATATTCAACTCCCGAGTAACAGCTTCTACATTAGGTCCCATTTTCTGATTCGAATTAACTATATTTTTAATTCCCACTCCAGTACCTGAGAGTGTTCCCACTTTATTGCTCTCTTTCATAACCTGATACTCAGATAAATTATCACATTCTTGTTTGATAACTATAGGATAATCTTGTGTACAATTTTCTGAGTAATTATCTTGGATTGGATTCAAATTTTGGGATGAAGGAATAATTTCAGAGCTACCTTTTTGTCTGATAATTCCACATCCATTAAGTGCATTTAAAACACCGAGCTCCGATTCAATGTCACATAAGTTGACAAAGCACCAGACGCTGCCCACTGATACATTGTCTTTCAGTTTTTGTAATAAGTTACTATCAGAAATATGTTTTCTCTTTAACGCCATTCTGTAAAGTGAAAAGAAATCACAAATTATTATTGGCATAATAAGAATATTTTAAAATTTCAAAATGTTTACACAAATATGGCATTGCAAAATAGTGCATTGCATAAATTTCACGAATATCAACCAAGTGTAATCAAGCGCATTGCATATATTTCTGTAATAATTACGTTGTATTTGCATTGTATACAGTGACAAATAAATAAAAACAATACAGCTTGAAAACGTAACATTTTGCTGGTTAAGAAAGTCGTAATTGACTCGCAAACAACCAGTGTAATGCAACCAAAACCTTCCTTCCAATAGTCATCAAACTTATCTAATATATCCTTAAAACTATTCACAAACAACAACATGTTGAGATCTCCGCACGCTATACATGCAGAAAACTAATCTAAAAGTTTATTTTTACAAATCTGATAAATACGGTATTTCAAAAAAATCTTCAACAGCATATATTTCATTATTTTATTCTTATCATATAGGCGTAGAATAATTTTACATTAAAAATCAGATAAAAACAAAAGAGTTTAATAAACTTGTAAAAAAATTGTAAACAAGAAGTGTTCATGAATAACATTTAAACGAATTTGACTCATAGCTCAGACATATCTTGACTCAATTTCTTGAGCTTTATTAAAAACTTAATTTTTAATTACAAAAAAGTTAAATATATATAAAAAAATTATGTTAAATAATAATATCAAATCTTTGCTATGATTATCGCCCTTAAAGGAAAAATTTGCAAAGTTTTATGATTTGTATGCATTAAGCAACAAAGTCTGACCGACTATAAAAATTAATCGTCCCGATTTTTGTCGGTCCGAATTACACGCATTATTGCTAATTTACGAATAATACTGACTCCTCACTTAATTATCAGAGCTTAACTTATTGACTGTAGTATAAGTTGTTTTTAATTATAATTACAATAATCTTGGTTACATGAATTACATTGAATTATTATATTTTGCTATAATCTTACACAATTGAATATAAAACTCTAATTAGCATTATTGTGATTACACTGTCCTGATTTGCTTTAGTTTAGATTTGTTCCATTTAATTTCTCTACTAAGATAACCATAAAAGAAAAACTGTTTGATTTAACGTGATGACCATTTACAGGAGATCTTCCGCATCTTGGTGGTCAAATTTTCATAAAATGGTCAAAAAGGGAAGAAAGCCATAAACCCCCGAACAAAACTTAAATAATTATCAATCTTATTTTTAAATTGTGTAACAGTATTACATCATATAATATCAACAGGTAATAAATTCCATTCAACTGATCTATTTGCAAAGAAAAATATTTATCTATATTACTTTCAAATCTTTCTTTATACAATTTTAAATGAGGACTTCTTAAATTAATTTAAGATAGTATAGAAAAAAGTAATTTGCGTCGATATCTTCAAAACCCTTCAGTATTTTAAACATTTCAATCGAATCGCCTCTTAAACACCTAGTTTCAAGAGTTGTGAGATTTAACACAGCAAGTCTCTCTTCATAACGTAATTGACAAATACTAGGAATCATTCCAGTGGCTCTTCGCTGCACCTTTTCAATAAGATTGATATCCTTCTGTAAATGAGGCCTCCATGATAGCACACAATAATCAGCATGGGGTCTAACCAATGATTTATACAATTGTAACAATAAATCTAACCTTTTATAAGCAAAGGATCTATTTATCATTCCTAAAATACAGTTTGCTGTTTTACAACCTTAGAACATTGTTCAGAGACCTTCATGTCACTCTGAACACCAAGGTTCTCTTCATTTATACTCTCCAACACTTGATACTTCCAACACCTCCGATATTGTAAACCTCCGACTTATTTTTCTTACCAAAGTGCATAACCTTACATTTTTCAACATTAAAAATCATCTGCCAATCAATAGACCAGTCATACAAATTTATCAAATCATTTTTCAACATATATCACAGTTGGGAAATTTTCCCTAGATCTGGGGATTTTGATTTTTGACCTTAGTCTGGGGATCTGGGAATTTTGGTGTCTACTATAATCTTAGAAAATTTAAAGAATTTACATTTCGTAAAAGAAATATCATTTGATACGTAGGCCTATGATAATTGGAGATGAAATACATGTATCAAATGTAATATTAGAATAAAAAGTCCTTGATAACCTAAATTAAAGTTATCACAAATTTTTGGCAACAAAAAACATGAAAAGGAAAAGTGAGCGACAGCCTGAAAACAACTCTTTCGTACGTGTCTGGAAGGAATGTACCCACCCCCCATGACTACATTTCTGGGTAAATATCTTCAAATTTGCTCATAAAAGCATTTTGCCAGCGTCTCCTATCACGACTTTAGCGACCAAAGGGATTCTGGGGGGAAATCTGGGTATTTTTGGCACAAATTCTGGATAATTTCAAAAACCGCAGTGGCAACATAGCTGGGCCGAAATCGTAAGGATGATTCCAACGACGCAAGGGGAAGAGGGCCTATCAACTCACCATTAATGATATTTAAATAGTATCAGACCATAGATAAGTACTGAATATCTGTCTTCAAAACAGCGCCTCGTTTCTTATAGATAAGGAAAAAACATATGCCCACTGCACAAAGCATACTAAAACGAACTCAGATTTGTAAATACTGTGAAAATAATTTATAAATTTTTATGATTTACACTCAGTGTGAATAACACATTCGGATCACTCAAGTTATATAAATCTGAAAATTAAAACCCAATAGATATTGATCTTTCACTGTTAAAAAATGTCTAACATCTCTCAAATTGCACATCCATATATTCCTGAATACCCAAGTCTCTTCTCTTAGCTAAATTCACTCTCTATATAACATAAAATTCTTTTTCAACTTAAACACTTCCCACATTTATTACGTTTAAATGTCTAATGTTTCCGTTGATGAATCCAGAGTTCTTTATATCCATAAAACCTCTCATGACATATCTCACAAGAGTACGGATGGTCTCCTCTGTGCATACGTGCATGTACTACTAGCCATTGTCTAAACTTGAATCGTTTATCACAATGTATACAAACATAGATTAATTCTGACTCATCAACTCCAATACAAGTTCTAATATGTATCAGTAGATTTCTTCTCTCAGCAAATGCCTTATTACAATCGCAACATACGTAAGGATGCGTCATATTTCTTTTTATCAAATGAATTTCCGCTATCGATATGTTTACGTTCATGGCGTTCAAGACGACTTCTGTGATGAAATGACATAGGGCATAGCTTGCATAAAAACTTACGATATTTTTCATGTACCTCTCTTACATGTCGATTTAAACTGTTTTATTTTCATAAAATCTCTGCCACAACGCGTACACGTATGCCGCTGTCCTGAGTGCAACTGTCTGATATGCAACTTCAGTGAATAACTGTCCTTAAAAGATGCACAACAGATGCTGCACATGATGATGCTTTCCAATTCTAGCGTTTAGCTGAGACTCATCATGCTCATGCTTTTCCTCATGGTGTTTCAGCAAATAGTGTCTGCCAAAACATTTCCCACATTTTTTACAAAAATGATTATATTCTTTGCGATGTACCAATTTCTTATAATCTCTTAAATTTTTCACACGTTTGAAAGTGCGAGTGCATTCATCGCATAGATATGGACGAACACTATCATGCGATAACTCATGTTCGACAAAAGATTTTCATTTTGTCAGAATTTTCCCACAAATGCTGCACAGAAACGATTGACATTGTGACATGATTTTTGCATTCATGTACTTGTGCCATTCCTCACTAAATTTCATATGTACCAGTACCATATGACGCTTTAAATGTGACCTACGACTGAAATTCTTAGCACAATCTGTACAAATCATTGAGTGTACATTAAAAGTTGTTGACTTTACATTACTGGTCATATGCACTTTACCATGGACTCTAAGCTTCAATGAACTATAAAATGTTTGTCCACATTCACTACAAATGTGATTATTTCTGTGAGCAATTTTAATGTGTTCTCTCAGATTTAATCTTGTCACAAAAACAGCATCACATTCTTTACAAGTGTGTTTTCGTTTTCGAGAATTCAGATGACCAACAACTTTCACATTCCCTTCACTCGTTTTGTCTTCAATCGTTTTCTCTTGTCCCTTTTTCTCTTGACCCGCTTTCTCTTGACCCATTTTCTCTTCACGCATTTTCTCTTCACACATTTTCTCTTCATTCATTTTTCTTCACTCATTTTCTCTCCCGCAGTCGTTTTAATATGTACCAAAATTATATGAGTTCTTAAGTTACTAATATGCTTAAAATTCTTATTACATACTGTACAAGTTATTGACTTTATATTACAGTGTAATTTAAAAAAGTTTTCAACAGAATTAAACTTTTTCGCGTGCAATATGCTATGCACTTTAAGCTTTGATACAGCATAAAATGCTTTTCCACATTCACTACAAGAATGATTGCGTTCATGTCTGTGTACAACTCTAATGTGTCCTCTCAGATTTGACCCGGACTTAAAAACCTTATCACATTCATTACAAGCGTATTGTCGTAAATTTAAATGCCAAGCAACTTTAACTTTCCCCCGTGTTTTGCTAGGTTCTCTCAATTCTTGCATTGAATCGCCACAATTCATAACTTCTTTAAAAAGGCTGATAGATGCTGCAGTTTTATTTAATGAATCAAACGACTTATTATCTTGCATCATATCAATCTGTTCAAGGATTTTGCTCTTCATCAACATATTAATGGATGATTCAACTTCATCCGAATCATTTCTTGATCTCAAATTTTCATATTTTGATTTTAAATATTCATCATTGAGTACGACAGATTTATTAACATGTGTGTGCGTTTGACCACTATCGAAATCTGATTGAAAAGAATTATTATTCATTGATATAAAGACTTTGTCTTTTAATCGATTATCATCGCAGTTTAGACCAACTTCATCTGGCAAATGTTCGAGCTTCACATTGCAATAATAATCAGAACAGTTTCCAGTATTTAAATTCCATTGATCATTTGCTGATTGAGAAATATGACAAGACTTATCATTTCTAGACACTTCGATATCAGATTCCTGCTTCAGAAGACTTGCTAAAACATCTAACTCCATAGGACTACCTTCTACCTTATGTCCAATATTTCTGAACAAATTGACTCCATTTTTAATATCATCATATAACTGAGATGAATACGCAATTAATTTATCACATTCCTGTTTGATTACAATTTCTTCTTTACAATACCTTGAGTAATCATCCTGTATTGAATTTAAATTTGTGGACGAGGAAATAATGTCAGAGTTAGTTTTTTGTTTCATAAGGCCACATCCACTAAAAGCTTTCACAATGCCGAGCGCTGAGTTAATGTCACATAAGTTGACAAAGCACCAGAGTTTGTCCATTGATACATCGTCTGTCAGTTTTACTAACAAGCTACTATCAGCAGTATGTTTTCTTTTCAGCGCCATTCTGCGATATGAAAAGAAACACAAATTATTAATGGTGCAATACGAATAGAAGAATAGGACAATTTCTGTGCTCAAGTGCATTGAACATAAATTTTCAGAAAATTAAAAACACTACATATTGAAAACTAAATAAGAATTTGATAATAGAAAGCCTGATAAATACAGTATTTCAAACAAACATTCAAATGCATATACTGTAATACTGTAATTTAAACATATTCTTCGTTGCTGCTCATTCGCCTATTGAAGGTTCAGCAGAGGCCTTCCCACACTATCTTATTGCTCCAAACCCTGTCTCCAGCCATCAGCTCTGTTTCAGCGTTGTCAATGGAATAGCCTTTATTTATCATTTTTAAATCTTTGTTTATCAATATTCTCCAAGTTACATTATTACATCTTTTATTTAATTTATTAAACTTATTTGATTCTTTCAAGGCACTTTAAGTTGGTACATTTTCTGGTAATCTTAATAAATTACCCGTCCATCTTAATCTTCTAGTAGAAATCATTTTTGACCATTTTTTTCTCTAGTTTTTATTAGAAAATTTTATTTTTAAAATCATTCTTAAACAATTTCTATGAAAAACATCTATATCATTTTCTAATTTCATAGTTAAAGTCCAAAGCTCACTATTATATAAAAAGATGCTCGTTACAAATGCCCGAAACAATCCCATTCTTACCAACAAAGACAGTTTTTTACTCTGAAGAATATTTTTTATTTCTGAAAGGCCATCACGCTTAGTTGTTTCCTATGAGTGAAATCTTTACCAGTTTCTAAGTAAGAACCTAAATATTTACTACACTTTTTCCATTCCATGTTTCCATGTTTTTTAATGTTGTATCTTTCAGTTTTTAACTTATTAATTTGGAGATTTCTAGATTTAAGTTTCTCAGCTATTTCATTTTCTATATTTTGTCTAAGTCAGTTCTCATCCAACTGGTATCATCAGCATATTGTTGATTAATGGTTAAAATTTTATTTCCTTTGCTGTCATAGTTATGATCTAATAGATGTTTTGGAAGCAAATTTTCTGATTTGGTTTTCACAAGCATAACTATGATCCATACTACAGTTATTTTCATCTTTAGCTTCCAACCTTGTGATATTCCAATATTAGTACTAAATAAATTTTCTATTGTTTTCCTATTCCGCACTTGTAAAGCTACATCGTTAATTCAAATTTTTATAATATTCATTTCAGCAGATTCTAAAATTTTAAAAAGATATTTTATTAAAATATTTCTTTTTACGCTATCAAAAGTTTGCTCATATCTAACATTAACGTATGTAATTCATAATTGATACTTGTTAAAGCCTTTTCTATTACAATTTCCATACTAAAAACATTCTCAGTGGTAATTCTGTCTGATCTATACGCTGTATGAGTAATTCGAATTTCCTAATCTATTTTTTCAGAAATTCAATCTAAAATGGCTATTGCTAAAATTTTCCTAATCATATTTAATAAAAGTATTGTCCTTAGATTTTCTAATTTTTCTTTTCTTTTCCAAGTTTTTTAATGGTACTAATGAACCTATTTTAAACATATAATATAAATGTTGAATATCCTAATTTTTACATTTTAAAACTTAAAAGAGAATTACGCAAATTAAATGAACTCTCGAACATATCTGAAGCTAAATTTAATATTTGATTCTTTATTTGTATAAAAGTTAATTACAAAAATATACACAATAAATTTTACCTGCATTAAATCCTTTAATATCGCTCTTTGAAAGTTTTGTGGTGTGGTTATAGCCAGAATGGACCACAGGGGGGATTTCCTCCAAAAGTTCAAGTGATTAATCCATTCTTACGTTATCATTATCATTCACTTTTTTCACTTTCAACTCTATTTTTCTCTATTAAATGTGTTTTACTTAAATTACGTGAATTCAATGCCAAGAATTCAGTAAATCGTCAAAGGATGGGGGGGGGGGGGA
>JAQIXG010001280.1:0-23197 GCA_034700105.1 Oconnorella tubifera
CTGACTGGGGAGCCCAGGACGTCTGGTCGTCACTGCGTATGCCTTCAGGTCATCAGCAGTAGCTGTTGAATTCTTAATTTGAATAATCTATATTAAACTGGAGTTCTTTTAAATTAATCATATCATAGAGCGATTCAAGTTAAGAATGATTAAAAAGTTTAATATACCGTTATTTAGCTCGAGTTCTTTTTATATGTTCTTCAATTTGAAAGCCTTTAGGATGATTATTTTGACTGGCTCCATAGTTGATAATATATATCTCTATGCTTTTTTATATTTTTATAAAATCAACAAACATTTTATTGACAGAACAGTTAAAGACCGTTTAAATAATAGTTCAAACAAGTATTGCAAACAAAAATTCAATTGATAGAATGTAAATAGATTAAAAAGTGTCTTGGGAAGTAGCCGCATTTCCCCGCTGCACCGCCAAGCGAAGCGGTTGCTTCAGGAATGAGGTGGACCTTGGACCTTTCTTTATTTCAATATTTAATGACTGAATTACTTCCAAGCTAAATTGTTCTATTATTGTGAAATTGTGAAGTTCTTGTTGATCAATCGCCAAAGGTTTAAGCGGTCACTCTGTTAATTTAGCGAATATAATCTTTATTTATTTTAATTTTATTTGCCAAAAACTAAAACTTAAAATGATCACGTCCCTTTTTAGAATTATCTATTGCACCTCAGTAACGCTAATAAATAAATATAATAAAAATTTAAACATTTTATATAAAATAAATTTAAAAAATAATTTAATTGATTTAAAAAATAATTAAATATTTTTAAAATATAAATATTTTATTTAATATTACATTTAATACAATAAGGTGATAGCAATAATATATTCTGCAGAAAAGTTTCAAAATACATAATTCAAACTATATTTGAATAGTTGTAACGCAATAGTAATAACTCTCATATTGTTTAAATGAGTACTGATGGTGACAAGACGAGAGACTAAGACCGTAGGTTTACTAAAGGTGCAAACTTGTGTACAAAGTCGGATTATTTAGAAAAATACGAAATGTTCCTGCAAAGGTTAACAACAGACTTAAATAATATCCTAGAACTTTTTGTTTGTTTTTCTGATTATACTATTAAATGCCTTATCTAACATGACCTATCTTGTTACCAGGTCTTGGTTGCGCTACAGTGCTGGCCCCTGAAGCGGCCGCCCTTCACGCCGCTCAGATCCTTGCAATGAATGACCATGTTATTTGGAGCAAACTGAGAGCAGGACAACTCAATATCTGGATTGATCTCAAGCAAACTGACAAAAAATTCCGTCTTGAAAAGTAAATGACTAAATAAATTCAAACTGTCTAATTGTTAAATGGACCCAATGAAATAAAGTTATATATCGTGTTTAAATTGTATTTAAGTTGATCAAAGTTAACATTAAGTATTCGGTAAACTCTGCATTATGTATATTTCTACTGAGAAACTGTTTGAACTCTAAAATGCATAAACTTGTGATGCAATATATAGTGTGATTTATTAGACTGGTTTGCCGTTGATGGCTTAGTTTTAAAAATGGTTTCCAAATTGATTGAAGAGCTGTCACATGACCTAGCTGTTGAATCTCACTGGTTGAACTTGAACAGCTGATTGCAAAAAAATTTATTTTTTTAAATTTAAATATTATTTTAATGGAAAGAATTTTTACATACAGATAATTGAAAATCCTGTTAAAAATATTCGACTATGTAATAATTGCTGATGTTACTAGTTGATAATAATGTTATATCGTTGTTTGTCTTTCTTTTTCATCGTTTTATTGATTTAAACATTTATATAAAGAAAGGTTTCTTCTAAAAGTTTATTTTCATTAATAAACTGATATTTTAAGTTGAGATCATGCGCATGATACAAGATGATTTAAATGTAGTGTATATTATATCTTAGATCTATAACAGTTAAATATGAATAAACGCCTTTTTACAGTATTTCTATTATATGTATTTTTAATAAATGATTCTTGTCAAAGAGTCGTATAGCAATTGTGATCAGATTGAGTGTTTACTATGTTACATATCATGAATGCCGGGGTTATATTATTATAATCTCAATTCTTTAGCTTTAGAATTGAAGTTTATGCGTTACACTCGTTTAATTTCCTTATTTTGTTCCGTTTTGTTTCACATATATTTATTTTTATTATTGATTATCGAAATAACGATATGTGTTGAAGATAAAGTGATTCATTATTTGGTAATGAAAGTAAAATTATCAAATAGAAATCAATAAGATATCCATAGCAGTTCGTGAGGTCTGAATACAAATATTTGAATATTTACATTTTAATTAGAACTTTGTCTCTTCTAACCAATTAAATGTCACGAAGCGGATCTAAAACTATGCGTCTATTGACTTTAAATGGAAAAATTTACTTTTTGAGCGAGCGTGTATCTACGCTACTCTCTAGCTTCTCTCTGTATACAGATACATTGAACACAAAGTGCTGCTTCGTTTCACGGATGACTACCGGCATAAAAATCATAAAACCTAAATTTATCAAAGTGGAGATTCTTTTTTGGGGGGTTGGGGGAGGGGAGAAGGAAGAGGGGCACAGTCTTCATATAATACATGATGATTAGCCTAGTTTCAACAATGGTAGAAACTGAATCGTAAAATAAGTTCAGTGTAACTTTATATCTTAAAATTCAATAAACTGACCTAAAACAATCGTGAAGCTTAATTGCAAAGTTTACAACTGGCAACTGCATTATACTGAAATAATTTCCATATACCGAACTGATCGAAAATATGTAATCATTATAAAAAGATTCTCATTTAGTCAAATATTTGTCAATAATTCTTTTTGGATATCAAAAATTTCAGATTGGGAAAAAATGACACTTCCCAAAACACGATAACTAGATCCACTCCCGAATTAAAGCGTGAAAGAAAACTTAGAAAAGTTTCTAGAAGACTTTAAACATTTATTTAGGAAATGTTAATTCCTCCCTTCTCCCCCACCCCCATTGTAGAATCTCCCCATTGTAGAATCATAAAAAAATAAAAGAGTAAAATTTCGTGAAATTTCAGTTCTTATTAACGTCCATTTTCTCATAAACGAAAACATTTTCGTAATTTTAATCAAATAATTCCCCTGACTTTCCTTCCCTAAGTTCCCTCTATATTCTTATAATTTCCCTAACTTTTTAACTTTCCCCCGTGACTCGACGATGACCGCCGCCGTGAAGCAGACGTTGGACGAGTGGAAGAAGAAGCTGGACGCCTCGCTGCACGAGAAGAACAAGCTGACGGACGTCCTCGAGAAGATCGAAGTCAAGACGGGAGTGAAGCGTCTCAACATCGCGCTCGGTCTGACACTTTTTCGTAGAAATATTTGATAGAAATCGTTTTGACGTATTGGGAAAAAATAAACTTTAATTTTATATCCGTGTTTGTAGTAAGACGTCATTACGTAAGTTTGGCAGATATTAGCTTGCGGCTGACATTCGGTTTCGCGCCTCACCGAGTTGTTGGGGTGAGAGGTGGTTTAGGATTAGAATTTAGGTTTAGATTGTAACTAGAGTCATGAGTAGGGTTATTGAGACGGATCAGACGTAGTTTGCAGTTATTTTCAGAGAAGTTAGCCGATTTTACTTTATTTGTAAAAATTGCTCTTTTATGAGAAAACTGAGTCAGATATAAAAAAAATTCAAAAGTGTTTGATGTAGTCTGAATTTCGCGATTAGACTTGTTTATTATATTTCTCATTTGTTCTTAGATATGTGGTGTTATTTTTATTATAAAAACTTCATGAGGCGCGTAACCGAATTCTGTCTTGCTTCGTAGATGTATCTTATCTCCTTGCATCATACTACGGTCCATTGAGTTGTAATTTATGTGACGGATTTTCCCTTCAGTAGGAGAGAGGGGCTTGACCACGGATGATGGGAGATAAATAAAATTGTATTTGCTGAAGCACATTTTAAATTGCTTTTCTTTTTGTAATTATGAATTATAATTTTAATTATCTGGCTGCTTACAGGTAATTAATTGCCTGTATGCAAGTAGTTTTCAATAGTTTTGGTTCAGTATCAGTAATTGAATATATAGTAGTTAGATTGATTTACACTTTTCAGTGCAAATTATACCCATCACTTAGGGCAGTCATTTGTATCGCTATTTTCATTGAGTATTGTTTAAGGTATTTTCATGGAGCAAGAAAGTTCCGGATGCAGCTTGAATTTTAAGGAAAAAACTAAGTTGATGAAAGTGATGAATTGTTATATATGTGATGCTGATGATATGCTTTTTATGGGCACTACAACTAAACGGCGCACGACAAAACGTTGCCGATAAAACGGTGCCATGACAAAATGGTGCCAATAAAACGATGCCATGACAAAAAGGCGCCAATAAAACGGTGCCATGACAAAACGATGCTGACAAAATAGCGCCGTCCAAATAGCACCGTGATAAAATAGCACAGGGCATAACACTGATGTAACAGAGCAGGCATTTGAGAATATTTCAATTTTTTTAACCCTAACATTAATCCTCACTCTTATCCTAACCTTAACCCTAATGCTAATTAACCCTAATTAAATTTTGTCCGCGCTGTTATGTCGGTACTGTTTTGACCAGCGCTATTTTGTCGTGCGCTGTTTTACCCAGCGCTATTTTGTCGTGCACTGTTTTACCCAGCACTATTTTGTCGTGCGATGTTTTAACCAGCACTAGTTTGTCGTGCGCTGCTTTACCCAGCGCTATTTTGTCCTGCGCTGCTTTGACGCGTAACTCTTTTTAAGATGTCGAGAGATGCGAAGCATAATATTTGTATAAAAGAAACTTTGATTTTTTTAAGAGAGTAGAACTATTTTTATTATAATTATTATTGTTTTTAATATAAATAATATCAATATATGTTGCAGTCTTGAATTATTTTCTGGTCATTTTTATTGATTTAAATTGAATTATATATTTATTTTGTTGATTTTTGAATTAAATTAATTCCTATTGAAACTGTTGATTGATTTCATTTCATTGACTCTTTTATTGTTTCTTGTTTTAGCGTTTGTGGCATTAATTGGACTCTATTTGATTGTTGGCTATGGGTGCGATTTCCTTTGTAACTTGATAGGATTCCTCTACCCAGCATACGCTTCGTAAATACTTATACTTACATTAAATATTATGTTATGATTATTAATTTTAAATATATCTTATTTAAACAAACAAATATCTATACAAATGATCAATATGTATCTTAACTGTTTTGATTTTCATTAAATATGGCATTCTTGAAACTTTAATAATTAATTTTGAATTGTTGATAACTGATAATGCAAACGAATGTTCAAGTGGCAACTTGTCGGCCTTGGTAGCAAAGATTAGGATTTTTTTGTATTCAGATGTTTGCACTCTTCACTGTTGACTCAGTCATTCATTAGTAGAAGCAGTGCCAGTAAATAACGTCTCTCTTTGTGTATCTGTATGTTTGTTTCTTTATGTCTTTGTGTATCTGTGTGTTTGTTTCTGTATGTCTCTCTGTGTATCTGTATGTTTCTGCATGTGTGTATGTGTGTGTAGGATTAAGGCTATAGAGACAAAGGAGAAAGATGATGACACAAAATGGCTGACTTACTGGGTGGTCTACAGCATCTTTGCTCTTGCTGAGTTTTTTGCTGATATCTTCTTCTCCTGGATCCCTCTATACTGGTTTCTTAAGGTATGAAATCTATCAACTGATTTCGTTTTAATGCCCAGTTTCTGGGTGCGTACTTATGCATTGAATCCATTGCATTCCGTGAGAAACAAGATATTTTACATCCATTGACTGTGATGTACTGACACACTGCACAATTATATTGCCACATTTACAGTCTATATGAATTAAACTCTTCTAATTGTAGTAGAATTATTTTTACTTTTAAATGCAGCCAGTTTAGATAAACTTCATGAAGATTTATATGAAAGAAAAACATTAAATGTATGTTAATAGATATCATTCAACAGATTTCATTCTATGAAGTGAATGATATCCGTTGTATTATTGTTTATCTATCTGTCAGTGTGTCTCTTTCTTTGTCTAACAGTGCCTCTATCTCTCTTTGTCTGTCTGTCAGTGTGTCTCTATCTCTTGTTGTCTGTCTGACAGCGTGTCTCTTTCATTGTCTGTCTGTCTGTTTGTCAGTGTGTCTCTCTTTGTCTTTCTTTTTGTCTGTCAGTGTCTCGCTATCTGTGTTTGTCTGTTTGTCAGTATGTCTCTATCTCTGTCTGTCTGTCAGTGTCTCTATATCTCTGTTTGTCAGTATGTCTCTATCTCTCTCTGTCTGTCTGTCAGTGTCTCTCTATCTCTGTTTGTCTGTCTGTCAGTGTGTCTTCCTAGTCTATTGCATGGCCCCTGTCACTTCTAATGGATCAGTGACGATCTATTACAAGTTCATTCGTCCTTACATACTTAAGTACGAGAACAAGATAGACGCAGGAATCAATAAGGCTAAAGATGCAGCAAAGTCTGTTCTCAATGAAGGTACATTGAACTCTTCTTGTTTAGTTCTCTTGCTCTTTAATGCACAGAGAAAATATATTATGCACCCTGCCTCCACTCCTCTGAATAAAGTTTAATGACGCCACAATATTAAGTGCAGATAATTAATTGCAATAATAATCAAGATATAATAAGTATTGTTTTGTAATTAACTGATGTAAAATAATCTTAAATGCTAGCTGTAAGCAGACGTTGTTATTTATAATTAAAATTTATTGGTTTTTTTTCTTTAATACATTAATGATAAACTTAATATTATTGTTATACAGTTAATTATAAACGAGTTATATTTCTGTCTGTAGCTGGAGGTGTGGTGCAAGATGCGTCTGATGTCATCAAAAGACATACAGACGCCGCAAAGTTTGACTAGAAGTAGAAGTCTCCCAATAAATACCGTGTGAAATAATACCCATCTCACTCTAGTTAGCTTTCGCTGGGAATCATTTGCTTTGGGTGTGTGTGTAGTCTTGTATGTGCACTTGCATTTTTAAATTTATTTACAGTTATGGGTTCGTATAATTTTATATAAAATAGAGTCATTGATAAAGTGGATAGAAGCAGTTGAGAGAGTAAATAGGGAAGTAATTAGAGAGTAAAGTGTAATACTTACGATTCCTAGTGTTGTTGTTGTATGAATATTTAATGCATACAAATAATTATATTGAAATTTTAATATATAAATTATTGCGTGTGATAAATTCATAAGATTATATAATGACTCTATTTGCTGTTATCAGAGTATGTAATATTTATATTTATATTAAAAACGTTAGATGTACTGCGATATAATTTAACTTTATTTTAAATGAATAATATATAAAATTTATCTGGCTTAGTTTTGTTTGTAGTTAGAAAGTTTCTTATGAGATTTCTTGCTCAGCTCAAATAGGGTTAAACTTGTTAATTTCTTTTTCAATTATAGATATATTACTTATATATATAGTTGCTATATATTATAGTTACTATATATTATATATGCTGTATATCAGTTTTATTTACATGTTAGATTGCTGCACTTATTTATTTTGCTAAAGATATATATTTATTCATTGTTGTGTAAATTATTAGAGAGAGGTCTTTGAGTCAACTCGTCTACTGAAAAATATCATCTGCTGTTAATTATTTTACAGGATTTAGTGTATTTCCTCTAAGGATTATCTTTTTTAGTTTTATTCAAAAAGTTAAGATTATGTATTTTAGATATAAAATTTGAATGAAAGATGAAATTTTGTCATCTCAAATATTTTTAAAATAATCATTTAAATTTAATAGTTTAGATTAGTTTAGGAGAGTTTTAGAGTAGGGGAGATTCTTGTTTGATGAGTTTCTCAGTAGGCGAGTTGACTTGACCAGAAATAATAAATTTCTATCTTGTTGGAATGTTACATATGAGTGTCTTATATGCTTTGCTTCATGTGGCTAACAATAACGCTTTGCTCTAAGTAATGTTGTAAACTATCATCCGCTGCCAGGCATCATTTTTAACTAACTCTATCCCGTGTCTCAGATCAATATCTAGGATTTGACCACATGATAATGATTATGAATTGACCAATGCTTTATTTATATCTCCAATTTGAGCTATAATCTGGACAGTTGATAGATCAGTTCATAAGAACGCATTTAATAATATAGATAGACCAGTTGGGTTTAAAATGGTTAGAGAATATTGCCTGGATGCGGATGATTTTAGTTGAAGGTTTCCGTATTTTAAGTGATGCTGTTGTATATTGTGAATCTCAAGTTGCAACATCTTGATGGTTTGTTTTAAGTTTTAACTCAAAAGTTATAACCCGTTCTTTGATTTGCTTAGTTGATATCATCTAATTGAAGAAGAGTTTTGTGTTCATATCTTATATTTGCATATTATTATATTTATTAAAGCTTATAGAAATGATTGCTTAATAATAAAATCAGCTTAAGATGATCAGTTTTATTTGTAGAATATACAGGGTGCATCAAAACATTACCCGAGGCGAAATATGATGATAAATAAATGATTGTCAATTTTGTCAGTTTGTAAAGGAGAAATTTCAAGATCAATTTCCGAAATTTCATTGCGATATCTCAATGTGTTCAAAAGTTAAGTTTTTATGAAAAAACTTCAAATTTAAATTTAACTATGCTTCTATTACTGAAATTTTAACAACTGTTTCAATAGAGATAAATGATCCTCAAATATTTGTTCAACACCAAATCTTGGCAATAACGGTATGTAGCGGGACAAAAATATGATTGAGAAATATATAAAACGGACACTATGCGCATATTCAAATATTTTCTTTTATCAACAAGTTATTTGAAACAAAAACTATCAAACTGTGTAAAAATGCTGCAGCTATAAAGCCTTGTTAAAATGAAATTCAAATTTTTTTCATAAAAACGATAACTTTGAATTCATTGAGATACGGAAGTGAAATTTATTAGTTACCCTGAACACACTGATAAATTCTTTGAACAGATATTTATTTCTACTTAGTTATCGCATTTTCGTTGCGGGCTTAGTTTTGTTGACATACGCTGTGTTTATCGAAAATTTTCAGATTAGCTTTAGTTATTGCTAAATATTACAAGAATGTATCTTAATATTTGTCATTTAAAGTTTTTGCTTATAGAAATATACTATCTTAATAAGTCGATGCAAAATTTATATCAGTTTCTATTGTAAATAGTTTGTTGATTGATTTCAGTGTACACATTTGCTAAAATATATAATACATTGACTTTACTTGGCCTTTATTCAATTTAATATATCAATAAAAGCTTGAAACATTTTTCTCTTGTGTATTATTATTAACTTGAAACTTTTTATGGCTTAGTGTCAATCAATCAGGGTTCAATTCCCAGTGTTTCTAGTTAATTTACTTCATTCAACAATATGCATAAAGTTTATGTACAAAGGATAACTCGGACTATGTAGGACCTAAGTAATATAAATTGGTAATTTATACGGAAATTACTGCTGCTATATATGTTATCAGTTAACTAAATACATTTTGGTTTAAGTTACCAGTAGCTTTTATTCAAGTACAGTTACAAATGATTCACATCTTATTACTTAACAATCAAATAAACGATCGCTATAACACGATTAGCAACTGATCACTTGCTGAAAGTCTCATGACAAAACGTTCACAGACAAATGTTTCGTGACATAAGATTCATGACTTATGGTTCATGATAAATGGTTCATGACATAGATAGAATTGGTTTAAGGTTAGAGTTAGTAGTCCCTCTGGAAAAAATGTCAATGAAAAAAATTTGGTATGCGGACGTTTCATCAACGGACTGTTCATCAAAGTCTATTCATTATTAGGTTTAGGGTTAAGTCTAAGGGTTAGATTTAGGGTTAGGGGGTTATAAACATCGTCCATTATAACAATAATCCTTGACGATCAGTCCGTTGACGAATTATCCTTTGACGAATCGTCCTAGAACCCAAATGTCGATGAACCATTTTGTCATGAAGCCCTTACTGAGTAATAACATAATGAATGCAAAAATAACATTTTGTACACGCGAGGTAGCATTTAGAACCCAACGCCAACAGTTAATACTATAGAACTCACTCTAAACTCTATTTTTTAATATGTTCAATTATCCGGGATAGAGTTGGTGTTAGGATTTTTATTATATTGGAGTTATGGTTAGTGTTTGGCTTAGAGTTATTAGATGAATTAACGGGAACGTTTGTATAATAGGCCGTTATGTCAGAGTACCGCTATGTCACGGATGTGACATTTAGCTATAGTTCTTTCTGCCTTATCACTGATGTAACATCAGTTAAATAAAACTGTTTATGTTGTGTAGAAACCAAGTGATGACTGACTGCTTGACTTCTAACACGGCGAAGTAAATCAATTTACTTATGAAATGACGGCACAAGAGTGTACAGAACTTGTGAAGTAGTTTTAAAATGAGTATTTTGTATTTGTTTCAATCCAACACTGAATACATTCAGAATTATAATACCACAGTAATTTTTAAATTGTCAATTTTTGCAACTTTCTTTTCCAACAAGAGAATTACTAAATCATTCCCCCAAGTAACTAACTCTGACTGATAATAATACCAACTCGATTATTAAGATAATCTTTTTAACATAGTCTCATTAATAAAAACACTTTTTACAGTCAAGACAATTTTTATGCAAATATTTCTAATATACACACATTTGAAATATTGTTGGATTGACATTTAATATTCACTGAAGTCCAAGATTAGTTTTAGGTAAAACTTTGCCCTTAACTAATTCTTCTCCTTTATCCGGCATCATCTAAAACAAACGGCAAGAAAATAGAAGAAATTCATCTAACAACATATGTTAGCTGGTTAATGTCACATCTAAGTTCTTACAAAATTATTGAAATTAAAATTTGACTTGTTATAAAGTTTTATTATCAATATTTAAAGTTATAAAATCTAACAAAATTATTTATCTACTTATTTCGTTAAAAGACATTCTTATAATAATTTTTTTTTGGACGTTAGAGTAATGAAATAAATATTGCATTAAATAAGTTTAACAGAATATATAAATATTCAGATAAAATGCAAGTAAGGTGAGGTTACTATATTGTTTCCTACCCTGTCAATCCTATGCTTGTAAATGAAACCTTCTGCATTGACATAAAATGTTGATAAACCATCCAACCATCTACAACATCAAATATAGGAGTAGATGCAAAGAAA
Source organism: Oconnorella tubifera (assembly GCA_034700105.1). NCBI lineage: Eukaryota > Metazoa > Annelida > Clitellata > Enchytraeida > Enchytraeidae > Oconnorella > Oconnorella tubifera. Next base: position 11,198 of record JAQIXG010001280.1, read on the forward strand.
GTTTAAAGGCTCTTTAAGTAGGGTTACCATGCGTCCAGGTTTCCCCGGACACGTCCTCTTTTTATGTCCTTGTCCGGGCGGCTTTCCAGAAAAATTGCTTTTGTCTGGGTTTTTCTCCGGGCCATCCGTCCCCTATTGATCGATACTTTCTTACTTACTTTTCTGTGCTATATGCTTTAATCTATTATGTATCGTGAAATAAACACGCGCGCCAGCTATATTTATGCTAAATATAGCTTTAACATTGAGCTAAATAATTTAGCCCAATGTTAACATTGGCCATCAGAATTTCCGGTTCCGTTAGCCATTTTCAATTTTCGTAAATATAACGCATTACGTATAGCAGACGGTAACGCGAGTTCGTTAGTGATAATTATTAATAAATAAATTTTTGAATTGAACTTTAATATAAAATAAAATTTGCTCAAATGCGGACGATTTTGATGATAATGACTCAGAATGAGATATTTTCACTACTGTTTGATAAACTTTAGTAATTTAGTTACTAACTTACTGTTTCCTTTCAATGAGTGTGGTGCACTTAACACTCAGTTAATACAAGTTTATAATTAAATAAGAACAATATTTTATGTAGTTTAACTTTAATTTTATCTGTACAACACTTAATATTGGCCAGATTTGATAAAAATTTTGACTGTAATCTTTTGCCATCTGACAATTATGGTAACCCTATCTTTAAGGACATATTATGAACAATGTCACGACAATTCTTCTAGAGACGCTTGGTCTACAACACTATGTTTACCAACATAAGATCTACCTACATTTGGTCTACCGCACCATTAGGGTTAGTGTTAGGTTAGGTTTATGGTTAGAGTTAGGATTAGTGTTAAGACTATGTTAAGATATAACTACATTAGGGTTATGGCTAGGTTTAGGATTATTTTAAGGGTCTTCAGGGTAGCTAAACCAAATATCAGTAGATGTAATGTCGTAGATAAAAAGTCGTAGATGGGTTGTCGTAGAACCGTTATCAAGTAATAAAGTAACGTAATAATTCTACATGACTATAATGAACACAATTTGTTAAATAATATTACTTTATCATTGATGTGGAAATAGCACTTGAAGTTTACAAAACGATTTTGGATATGCAACTCTATAAGCATCAATCGGCTCCATCGTCACTTGTAAATTTGATTGACGGGCAAAGAAGAAGAAGTAGAATATTTAAGATTTAGTCAGCAAAGAGAATTCATGAAAACTTCATGAATTGGAAAAATGAACTCTTGAAAACTTCAAGTGTTGTTAACATCATAGCATAAAGCATTGAATAACAGAATATGCAGAGGATCAAGTAATATTTCAAATAAAGGCATATCTGCAGTTTTTAATAAAGAGATTATGTTATTGCAAAGCTTGATCCAATGAAATAATCGCAATAAAACGATCAGTTAGAGTATTGCCAATATAGCAAATCTGCTCCGAAATTAATTTGAAACTATTTTAACAGAACAGATATTCTGGAATCCATTAATCTTTATAAACCAAATAATATCCTAACTATAAAACTTATCAACACATGTGACTCACTCTGACTCTTCATTGGCCTTTGATGTGACCCTAAAAGGAACAAACTTCCAGAACATGAACGCTTTGATCTGAGGTAGACCAGCCACACGCCACCTGATAGCGACACTACCCGCCATGTCGTCAGTCGTAGCGCTCAGTACACTTACCTTCACCTTAGCGTACTTGCCGTGCATGTACAGTCTAGCGCGCAGCAGCTTTAGAGCAAACGCTGTCTGACCACTGGAAATAGGTACACGGGTTGTTAACTAAGTAACTTATAAATGGCAGAAATTAGAAGTAAATATCTATTCATACCAATCAGAACCTCTGTACTTAATCACTGAATCTGTTATAACAAAATCTTGCACTGTTTTACCTATTTCTTTTATTTTTATAATAAGAAACTTATATTTGTGATATTAAATAGCGATTCTGCATTGATTTTCCGCTAAATTATAAAGAACGAAAAATAGCTCAAAAAGTTACAATTTTAACGTTTTAGTTAAACTTAGCTCAGATTTAGTTTAAAATGCAATTGAAATATCACTTAGGCTGTGTATCAATATTCATAGAATATCAAAGTAAACATATACTACTCATTCAATGAATCACTGATAATATATATCTATCGTTAATTAATTACTATTCAAACTATTTCACAAAGCAGTTTAATATTATTACTCATCACAATTATAAAATTCATGTATTTACTAATTCCCGATTCAAAAATTAAAAGCCTTACGTTATTTCAGTTACTTTTCTTTACAAATTAAATGAAATTTATACAAAAATTCACTTAATTTTTAAACAAGTTAAATGAAATTTTGAAAGTAATTCAAGTCTACAGTTTCATTTCTTGTAATTTTCAATAAGAAAACAATAACAATAAAGCAACTTTTTTGATATCAACAAGACAGTTTAGATATAATCTTTACTCACACAACTGTATAAGGTTTATTGACATCCCAATTGTTCTCAAAGATTAAATCTTTTGTATAAATCCTATACTCGTGTTGTCTCGACATTACTCCGGGTATCTGACAACATATAAAAACAGTTATAAAAAAACAAAAAGAAATAAAAAACATCAAAATTGAACTGTGTAATATATTTTTGTTTAATTTGACATCAGAAAAAGAATGCAGGATACATTTTACTGCTAAGCTTCTATCTTGCATGGTACATAACACAGTCGATTATTGACATTTGCTTATAGTAATAACCAGACTGATTATGTGTCAGCCTCTATGCAGCGATAACAATGAAAACCTAGACCATTAATTTCTTGACCAAGCAATGACTTATATGACTTGAAACAAACGATACGGGCTGCAGCCAATAACAATACAATATTGCAGCCCTAAATCTAAAATAGTCAAATTCATTTATAGCGGTTTTATTAATGATTATTTCATTGATGACAAGACCTCAAAATTGTGATGAAGATCCACAGAGCAAATCTGATGGCTTAATATTTATCACATAACTTGTCACAAAGGATTTGGCTCTGAGAGGGACTGAGATTCATAATGAGATCTGGATTCTCTAAGTAAGTGTGGATCATTAACTTCCACGTCTGTGACAAGAGTACCCCAACAAAATCAATTACACTGGTCTGCAAATTTTAACTTTTTGTCAGTTGTTTTCAATTGAATAGGTGATTCTTATAAATTTTGGGACGCTCATTCAGAATATGTATTTGGCTTTTATACAGCACATCAGGTTTTTAAACAATTTCAGTTTATATAATTCACTTAAATAGCATAGAGCGTAAGCTTGTTCCGAAATGTTTTCAACAGAAATATAATTGTAGCAAGTGTCATATGTGTTTCTCTTGCAAATCACTGGTTACATAATTGTTAGACATTCTTAAATGTTGTTTTCATGACTTTCTCTTATGTTCTGCTGCTAGAGTCGTTACGTTTAAACGCCCACAATAGTCAGTCATCATACTTGAGTTCTGCCATCCTTGGTACCTCCGTTTCATTTCACAAATATCCTGGTATAATCTCTCAACCTGCTCCTCACTGTAAGCACTCAAATTTACAGGAAAGTAGTTTATTTGGAATGTAAGAAATGAATGTTGATGCTCAGTCTGCTTACAAGTGCAGAATGAGTATCATAGCTTCAAATAATTTCTTTAACAGAAGACTTGTAGTCCCCAGATTTGTGGTTTCCTACAAAGTTTTAAACAATGGATTTAAATAGTTCCATGCTGATAGCTCCACATTAGATACCTTCAATATGAAATGTTTATTCTTTATAAACTTTTTACTTTGAGGACAAATGAAAATGCCTGCTTTCAACTTTTACAAGAAAATTTCCTTCTTCAATCTCGAATTGAAAAGAGTTCATCTGATTCCTTTGGTAGGTCCAAGTATCTCACAAGGTCATAAAAAGGTCAGTAAATAGTAATTATATAAATATTGGTTTAATTGTATGCGAAGTAGAAAATTGTATGTAAATCATCATTTTTCCGAATTTCGTCTTACTCTGTCATTGATGCCACTGCATCAGATTTCTCACCTAAAAGGTCTAGATTCCCTTGTAACATGAGCCGAGCTGATGAGCTGATGAGCTTTTTGCATTTCTCTTTGTCATCTTTTGATAAATCGCTCTCAAATAACAACTCTTCAATTGTAATGGGACAAAACTGGAACTAGAATTGCATCACAGTGAGGAATAGGGCTTAATGCTGAAGGCAGATTTGGATATACACATTATGTCTGTTTTATTATTGCAACCCTTTACACAAGTCAAACAAAAGTAACAATCTGAAACATGATAAGTTTGCTCTCTCAAACCATCGAAATTCCGAATTTCGTCTTACTCTGTCATTGATGCCACTGCATCAGATTTCTCACCTAAGTTTGCAAAAACCTTTGGTGAAATGCGGTGCCCAGAACTCATCTTAACCACCAAGCTCGCATTCAAAATAAGCATGATGACACTATTTCACAAAGTTTGTTATCGGCATTCACTGCTCTCTTGTGTAGAATTTTCCGCAAATGTAAATGGCCTATTTGGTAAAATATAAAACTCTTTAAACATTTTTTATTGCTAGTAAAAGGTTTAAATAAACATATGTAGTTATTAATTAAACCAGAGCATAATTATTACAGTTTTAGATTAAAACAGTGTCTACAAAATTACTGAACTGTCAACTTATTGCAGTAATTCTTAATGCTAAAGAAAGCGGAAATGTAATCAGAAAATTTGGAAAAACCTGATGTGCTGGGAAAATTGTAACTATACCTAAGGTCATTAGTTATGATGTATTCAAAATATATAAATAGTTTTAAAACAACTGATATCATGCTGACCAGTGTAATCGGGGATTAATTTGCTGGGGCCGTTTTGACTTGTCACGCTGTGACAGATATAAATGAAGAGCGCCACTAGGTCAGCGTGCACCCCACTTAGTTAAATCAACATTCCTTCACCCTAATTCAGTGAACGCTCAGCTTTATAATCAGCCAATAGAAGTCAATGAGAAAAGGTGCAGTCAACTTTATCATAACAACCTAAGTGACTTGACTTAGGGCCTTTGGCTAAAGGTCTTAAGTCAAAGGCTATAAAACATAACAGCATGTGGCTTTAACTTAATATCTTTTTTCACTTTGCTTGGTTTTAGCTCCCAATTTTTCATTTATCTATCATTTATCAATTACACAAATATATAAACTAATAATCAACTTGATAAATAATTCAAAGCAAACATTGTTGTAATTAATACAATTCTTGCACTACCTGACTGACGAGAAATTCTTTAACGCTATTAAGTTTATCTCTATTAGGCAAGTTCTTCCTTCTCTCTTCATCAGACGACTGATTAGATTTACCCGCCACTTCCCCTCCCGACATAAATACAACCTGATCAGAAACCCTCCCAACATCACCCTCCCACCTAGCGAGATCAATGTCTGTACTTATCAATCTACAAACGTCCATCTTTCCCTCCCTCTCCCTGCCACCTACGACAACGCGTCGACTATAATACACATCCTCTGCTAGCATGCATTCTTTAGCGATACGAAACACATCAGAGTCGTCCACTTTCTCTACTGACGTTATGTCATCATTTTCAATGATGCGACCTTTTGCAACGGGAAAGAATTGCCGATGCGCCGTGGATAGGAGAATGGCGTCGCGTCTGCGAAGGAGCAGCGTGGGAGCAATGTATGCATGATGCGGGTTGCGTGATGCGACTGATGTGAGTCTATTTGATGTCGTGCAGAGAGAGGAGAGGTAGCGTCCGGATGTTGCTGAAAGACGATTCATTGCAGAGCATGAGAGGTTACTTAACAGTGGAAGGTACAGGTACAACGTTGTCTTTTCTGATGAATAAACACTTAACAATAAAATATCGATTAAATAAAAAATGCTTAAAGAGATCTTGGCATAACTTTTAGGGGATTGCATTTTAGGGGACTCATCCTAAAATTCATTAACGGTTACAGATAATAGTTTGAAATGGCGCCTATCCCCTAATTCAGAGTCTGGAAATACAGCTATGGTATTTATTTTGTACTTAATACCCCTTTCAGCCCTAAGTTTCAGTTTTAAATTTAAAAAAACCTTGTGTTGATCAAGAGTCTAAACTAACCGTGGAAACCCTACATTGATGTATGTCAATAGAAGACCATATATAGTTTCACGACTAAATTGTCATACCCCAGAAAAAAAAATTCGAAAAGTTTGTGATTTTTGTATTGAGCCAAGTTTATGTTAAATTTCAAAACTGAAAATTAAGGGTGAGGGGGGTATAAGAATAAAAAATAAATACCACGGCTGGATTGTCAGACCCTGAATTAGGGGGGGGGGTGTAGGCGATATTTCAAATTATTATCTATGACGGTTAACGAATTTTTGGAGGGGTCCCCTAAAATGAGTTATGCCAAGATATTTATTATTTAGCAATAAAGTTATTATTAGTAACTATTTTCATATATCTTTGTTCTATCTTGCTATTACAGTATAAACTATATCCTATGATAAAGCGCATTTTAATTCTAATTCCATTATTTCTACGTAAATAAAATGAATTTGAAGCCATTATACAATTAATCTAACCCTAATCCTTACCTTCTACGCCAAAATGATGACAAATAATTAAAGTACAAAAACTCTACTTATATTAGCATACATTTTCGTATTAAACCATTTAATTTATTAATTACATTTAAATTTATTATTATTATTTAAATATTTATTAAATTAATAAAATAAAAGAAAACATGGAAAAGAAAGGTCATGGATAAATGAAGGCAGTGCTCTCTCTCTCTTCGGTCATTTCTTACTCCACATCGATAATATTATTACGATAGTATTAATATTATTAATGCGATAATATTATTTACCTGCGGGAGATTTGAGAGAGGTTACATCGATAATTAGTCCAGAGACTACGACATTGCGTCTACAGTCATCTAGTGAAACGTCATTCTAATATGTTACGAGATTAAAGTAATGGTTATGATTCGGGTTAGGATTAAAGTTAAGATTAAGTTAGGAAGTATTCTTACGACTATGGTAAGGTCTAAAAGGCAGTGTGCATAGAATTGACAGAGTTGAAGTATGAGAGTTAATACGCTTGATTCCCCCCCCCTTTCCCTCCACATTCACGGTATGCCGTCTGCAGACACTTATGCTTAATTCCTGTTCCGCGAGATGAGGAGGAGGGTCAAAATATCAAATTTTCCTATAATAACGAGCTACTTATACGACAAATGGATCTGTATATAGACTAGCCAGAGAAATGGTTATACGTGCTCCATTCTTCTCGCATGAATTGTTTCGACTCTGTTTCACACGATCAACCAAAAACCAGCAACTCGGTGGTATGATAAATCAGCAAACTAATGGTGGCAGTTATTCGACTAGCTGGAAATTTGTCAATGAACTAAAGACGAATCCGAATATAAACGAGATGAAGATCGAACGGTGCATCTCGAGCAGACTAATTATTAAATCATGGAACAAGAATCAACAAGAGAATTGCAGAAACTAATACATTAATCGACCATTAAGCCATATTTTATTATATTTGTTCGATAAATAAATAAAATGTAATTGAAAATCCAGTGGCGCCGCTACACTGTGTCAAGGCAGGTCATTTGACCTTCCAAAAATCCCAATGACCTGCCTATTGACCTGCCGTACAATCGTACAATAATACAATATAAGCAAGATATAATTTCCTCCGCCTTCAAATGCAAAGCATCCTAAATTATTAATTATTAATCAAATTGTATATCGGGCGCCGCCACTGCCAGCTGGCAGCCTACACGCTGCTTAACCGCAGCGGTGTCAGTTGCAGGACGCTAGCCCGAAATCTGATGCCGCTGTTGCGTGGCAGTGGCACATTGTAAATAATGTGTTTCATACTACTCAAACTGTCTAGACATATATAGACATAACTGTCAGTATGAGCAGTGCTAAATTTCTGCTGAACAAAGCATTAGAGTACAAGGCGATTAGTGTTGGCAACCAAGTTTTGCGAGTACTTGGTACCAAGTTTAAAAAACTTGGTAAATGACTTTACTTTACCAAGTTTTCCAAAACAAACTTGGTAATTTACTTTACTTTACTTTTACTCTTACTTATCAAGAAAATAAAAAATTACCAAGTTTTGCTTTTACCAAGAAACTGCAGGAATATCCAAACTGTTATTTATCCATACTTCAGGATAGCGTTAGCTTAACTATCAAAGAATGCAATGGCAATACAGTGAAAATAAACTAAGGAAGGTTACATTTAATTAATTACTGTTTCTTTGTGGTATGTTTTAATCGTGGTTGGTATGCTAATATAAAATTTGAGTTTTCAGCAATTTAGCTCAATTGAATTACATCTATAGGATTGGGATCTGATCTGCCTTATAATTCATCCGACCTAGAAATGACCTGCTAACATTTATAGTTTGGCGGCGCCACTGTGTAAATCTCTGTTTTCATGATGGCTATTTTGTAGTCTCTATTTTATGATCGCGATTTTGACGATTGGTGATTTACGATGGCTATTTTTAACGTAAATACAATTAATCATGTCATCAACCTGCACAAGACATATATAGGGTCTTAACGTGCAGGTCTGATGGTAAGTGACCAGATGGTGCGACGTTGCGATTTTGGACATTCTGGCCAGCTTATCTGCCATCCACCTCCGGATCAACAATTACGCACGCACAGGCAGATTGAGCAGCCACCAATAAAAAGAATAAATATTGCAAACTGGCTAAGACAAATCTTTTCATTCTTTGAGCTATTGAGACTATGAACCCATGAATGTTAGGGTGATTGATTTCCTTAGCGATCTAGGTGAATGCATTTATGCATTTCAAGACATCGGAGGAACATAATCTTTTTGCTTCAAATTTCAGTGGCGTCACAAGGGTTGGTGTCACCCGGTGCGATATCCCATGGTGTCACCCCTCAGTGGCGTATCCATAGGGGGGTGGGCGATAGGGGCTATCGCCCCCCCCCCATATAGTCGTTATGGAGCGATCGCCCCCCACCCTTACATATTCGAGATAAAAAAAAAAAATTTTAATTTAAAGCTTAATGGAGAAATCGCCCCCCACCCCTACATAGTTTACATACTTTTTGTAATAAATAAATATAAAGCTGGTAGGCTTCTATAGGTACAGATATATTGTGATTGTTTATAAATATAAATCATGCAACGTTATAAACTGTTGCTCAAAAACGTAAAAGCAAAAACCTAAAAAAAGGTCAGCGTTAAAAAATAAAATTTAATTCCCCCGCCCTCCCCCACTGGATGGCCTGGATCCGCCACTGACCCCTTCCCAATTTCCTCCATGGAGTACAAAGAAAGTACTCCTCCCGTAACCAGGAATTGACAAAGCAGGGGGGGGGGGAGGATTTCCTCCAAACGTTAAAATGGTGACCAATTTTCAGGTTATGACTCTCACTTGTTTTTCTTTTACTCCGATAACATGTGCTTTAACGTACTACATCTACATGAAATTCAACGAACGCTAAATTTCAATGACCACGATACTACATCAACTTTCATTTTGTCTTTTGGTGTCACCCCCCTACGATGGTGTCACCCGGGGCGGCCCGCCCCCCCCCCCCCCCCCCCCGCACCCCCCTAGTGACGCCACTGGGCTTCAATCATAGAAACAATTTAACGTATTTGTTTTCGGCTGAGTTATTTTGTTTTCGCTTGAGAGTGATTTTTTTTGGTCGGACACTGTAGATGATGATTGTAGGCCCTACATCTATAGATAGTTAAAAGTAGTTCTATTGTTAGTCACTTTAGTAGTGGCTGTCACTGAGCGAGTGTGATTGAATTACAGCGATGATTTGAAGCTGCAGAGTGGAAAACTTGGCCTTCCTAAAGCCGTCATCTGTATCAATTAGAGACGACTTGGTAAACTAATTTGTGAGAATCTTTCTCTCTGATTAACAGTCTATAGAGTGCAACTTTCAGAGAAGTGAACTGTCAGAGATTGAGTGTAGAGCTTTCTAATCTACAGTCACTTGCCTTGCAGTTGTCGATTGCTTCCTGGTTGATGAATGCAACAAATCGTGCATAATCTGAATGATTCATTTGATTTATCGATTATCGTATTTAAAGCTTTAATTGACTTTAGCCTTAATAAAACGTTAATAATAAATAGACCAGATATTTTAATTTTCATCAGCAAACTTTGATAATTAGGGCAAAGTTTCAAAGAAACTTTGCCCTAATTATAAGTTTAGTAATTATAAAATTCTTTTAATTTAATTTATGAATATGCATATGAAGCTTATCACAGTGAGTTATGTGATAGCTCGTAAATCTTTTTCTAGCCAACAGTTTCGTTACAATATTTATAAGGTCACAAGCTTCCTTCACTTTAATATTCGAAGTCCCACTAGTATATAATACAGGATAGAATAGGCCTGAATTATGCACTTATTGTTATTATGCTGCAGTAAACTATTTGTAACAAGTTCATGAGCGAATGAATTATTTATTGTCTTGATGAAACAGTCCTAGATAAAAAAAAGTTTGGACACAACGATAAAATTCACAATTACCCATTACTAAGCATATAAAAAGCTACAATTGTAACTGAAAGGTTACCGGTACATGATTTGCTTGGATGGATTTAAATTCCGTTGCTTCAAGGGGTGGGACGTGTTTTTTTGGAGGGGGGAGGGAGCTTTTTCAGGAATTGTAAAAAAACTGTTTAGAAAAGCTTCGTTAGTTTGTCGTTATGGGGTCCAGACAAGTGTTAAAAAACTAAATTTTCAAATATTGTCTATGAGCGTAGAAACAACAATCATGATCGAGATGTTTTAATACTTTGGTAACGTTACATAATATAAGAAGTATATTTTATTCATCAAAGCTTAGTTAAAACTTAGTTTATATTACAATGCTTGCTGTATGATTTCAATGAGCAAAACGATTTGTACGTATTTAGAAATATATGAAAGTCTTATTACTGTCTTAATGACATTGCAACTTTAACGGCTTCATTAAAATATGACAAGTTTAGACGATATCTTCTTCGTAAACGTCTACGACTTTTTACTTAGTGAAATGATTCCAACTGTTTAATTCATTTAATTAGGTAACGTAGCCAATTGCTAAGAAGTGCTCAACAAAGCATCGTTTATATTGGATTTATAATGACAAATCCTTATCCAAGACGGGATAACTATCAAATTTTGATTAACTTAATTGCAGCTCAAGCTTATGGCGTGTACATAGAGATTCTCAACTAATTTTACTTTATTGCTTAAATCTCTCTGCTCTTCATTTCTCGATTTATAAAACAGAAATTTTGTGTTCTTCTTAACTAAATAATAGATATTTTTCGATATTACTATTTTACATGGAAGGTTTTATTACAGACTCGAGATGACGCCTAAGAATAATTTAATATAATATATTGTAATTTTGTAGAATAAATATTTTGTTTAAAGAATTGATCAGCCGTGCATGTGGAAATCGACCAAGAAGCTCTTGGAGCACAATTACAAATATGCTACTACTGTATATATTCAAAGCAAAGTAAAAACAAAAGTGACATTGCAATAACTGCGACATTATCTCCGAGCATCGCTAAGATTAAAGCATTCAACTGCATATAATAACATACTATGTGAAGAGCCGTCGTGGCTTTTCATTAGCTGCAGTTTAACCATATAGACAACAAATAAATTTGTCTGTTGAATATAAATAAATAAAATATGTAGAAGTTAAATGTTCATATTCAAATAAATAAGTACACAAAAGAGTTTTTTTAGTTGAATTTTCCAACGCTGATTTAGTTTTCATTGGTAAATAAACAGAATGCTGTATTGCCAGATGGCAGGAAAGAATGAATTTATGGAAAAATTAAGTTATTCAATTAGTGGAGGATCCATAGGGGGGGGGCGATGGGGGCGATATCCCCCCCCCCTACGTAGTCGCTAATTTTTTTTATATGTTAAATATTAAAGCTGG
>JAQIXG010001281.1:0-23197 GCA_034700105.1 Oconnorella tubifera
TATTTATTTATTTTATATTATTTAATATTAATACTTTATATAATTTAATATTTTTAGAAAATTATTCATCTACTTTCGATATTAAATCAAAACCATTGGAAAACCCTGCTGTTAGAAAAAACCAAGCCAGTTTTTCCAATACTTTCAGTTTCAAAGCCAGCATCCTACAATCTTTTCTGTTGCAAATTTGAGAATTTATTTAATCCATAAATTAAATTAGATGATGATTGATTGATAAGAAAATGTCAAGGGTGTGTACCCCCCACCCTTTCTCTGTTTTTGGAGTATTTTTATCTGGTTCACTTTCCGATTTTTTTGGCAAGAAATCAGTTAAATTTTATTTGTATATGACAGCAATTTTTTTGACTGAATTCTCCTCTTGTCAACGTTTAAAATGTTGAAAAATATTGAAAATAGAGAAACAAAGTTAAATTGTGGATTTTATTTATATTTCTGGTTCAGTTCAGATTCTGTTGATGGCATTGTAATTATTATTTTCATTCGTCAGATGGCAGCACTACTGTCATTGTCATTTACGACTGAATATTTTTGTACATGATTTTCATTACCCACCCAGGGGAGGGGCGGACAATGAAGTTAAAACCTCTCTCCCCTCTTCAGAGAAGTAGAAACAATTTCAGAAAGACATTAAGTTTCAAGAAGAGCATTTACAGCATTTGTAGTCAGAAAATGTGTATAACAAGCTATGTGCTAAATATGGAATATGCTTTATTATTACAGAATCGTAAATATTGTATATTATTATTTTACGATCCCAATATTGCAAACTTAACAGTTACATATGCTTAAAACTGTGCATTAGCCGCAAATTTGAAATCACGGATTGTCGCTTTTGGCCACGCTAGAATGGTACTTTCAAATTTTAATAATCTATTTCACTGTTCTAACAGGTAAATATAAGCGTGTGTTTGTTGAATATCCAATAAATAACAATCCTAATTCAAATATCATTGAAAATTACGCATTTCTAAACTGTTTTCTCAAGAACTAGCTGACTTTCCAGATATAGGTTAAACTGCTACAGTAGAACACTTAATTACTATTATAGTAGTCTAAAAAACTACACATATAAACTGCACATCAGAAAGCAAGCTAAAAGCCCAAGTATCGAAACAGAAATAAGCCCAGGCACTCAAAAGCCTGTAGCTTATAGCTTCATCGAGCCACTCGGGCCTCGAGTCGGGTGGCGCCGCTGTATTGACGGCTGTTGGATAGATGCCGTGACCCAAGCGTCGCTTTCCCACGCTCCCTTGATTGCGTCGAGACCGCAAAGTAGACGAATTATCCGCCGCGGAGTAGTGGCGGGGTCCGGGAGGAATGGTTTCCGTGTGTTTGAGACTAAATAGAACGATAAGTAATAGTTTAATTTTACCGAATCTTATGTACATTGTTGCAAGACCTATATACAGACTAGATATGCTGAGTCTGGTGGTTATGGTTAAAGTTGCCTCATCTTTATTGCAAGAAATAATCAAATTTGTATCAAAATTGAATATCTGCCGATTTTAGTTGAAATATTTGACCATGAGATAAAACTAATAAGTCTATGGGCATGCTATTAGGCTTACTTCAATTCTTGAGCCAGCGATTTGATATAGTATACCTGATATTTATATTATTTATCTATAGCCTACCTGATATTTATTCTTATTAATTTCTAGATAGGCTACTCTAATTGCTATTTGTAATTTAATTATACTGCTGTTGATGAAAACTGGTAATTTTCAGATGTGATTCTACACAAATCAAGTCGCTGAAAATGTGAAGTAAGTATATACAGAGCAACAGATTACAGATATTGATTATAACATCATATATCATTATATCATCATATGATTATAAGCTTAGCTATTACCATGCATCTAATTTAAATCAACCCTTACGATTGTATAATCTTTCAACAACCATAATTATAATCCCCAACTCAAGATTGAGGTGAGAGATCATTGACCATTGACCATTGACCAGACTGCAGCTAAAGTCCTGCGCTGACCATAAGTTGACCAGAACGTGAGATCTACGATTCTTATGACGTCTTGGTTCAAAGTTCAAGCATCTTCAGATGCTGAATGCTGATCCAGTTTCTATGATTATGCGTAACACATTGATGGATTGATTGCAACAAGATTATTTAGGCCTATAGTTAGTAGGGCATATAGCTAAAAGTCTGTCAATGTTTAAATGAAACTGTTGTTAATCTGATTTAGGCCTATACTATAGTCTGCTTATTATCATTTGTGAGTAGTTTTGCACTACGCGTTATAACTGTATACAGTTACAACGATTTGATACTTTTGGCTGCATTCGTCTTCGACATATGTATACTATAATTATAATTCAGTACAGAAATATACTAAGTTAGTAAGCCTATAGAAATAACGTAGGTAAGTAGCGATACCAAGTCGCAAGTAAATATAACTTATATAAGGTCAGTAAGTAAGATTACTTCGTAAACAATAGAATTTCTCTGATCGATATTTTTTATAAATGTTACATTATTCAATAGAATTACGAAAGATATTGCTTAAGGTGGGTAGGGGCTTTAACCCCACACTCACAGATATTTTCATCGCGCACTTCTTTTATTTTTATTGCTCTCATTTTCTCTTTAAACTGTGTTGCGTCGCATCAATATAGAGTTCGTACGATAGACATCCCTCCCTCCATCCCTCCCTTGGGAGCCCAGTGTCCGACCGAGGTCGCCGGGGTTAAACAAGTCGCTTCAGACGACGACTTTAAGGGGTCGCGGAGATCCCGGTCGTGACGGGATCGCGTCCGCGTAGAGTCCAGGGGTCGAGTGGGTCGAGAAGCGTCTATCCGTCACGGAAGGTATTAAACGACAGGGGACCCGTTGAATTTAAAAGTGATAACGGACGGTTTAATTTTTGATTCGTTCGCATGGTGGACTGAAGTGTCAATTTAATGGACTAGTCGTTGCTTATTCCTCCAATGTTTCTTTGGTCAATGTAAAGTGAATGACATTAAGCGAAGACGCACAAGCGAATGAGAGGATGCATAGTGAAGGGACGATTGCCCCATCTTAGAAAAGTATAATAATAGATATATTAAATTGATCACAATTTATGCCAGGGAAGGGGAGTATTGGCAAAGCATGTGAAATGAATTAGTAGCATTTGACTCTTAAATTAAATGTGGTGCATGCATACAGTTATGATTTAACTAATTGTTACACGTTGATAGACAAATTAATTATTAATTGCTACAATATCTTCACAAAATATCGAGTATTCTTGAGGTGAGTATCATTCATTGAATAAAACAGTTATAAGAAATTGTAAGATATTTATACTAAATAAGCTTATATATTATAACCCCCATTTATTGAAAATCTTGTTCCGCCCTGTCGCCTATTTTTTTACATTAATTTCCTTCTTATTTGTATACTCTGCAAAATTCATCCGCTTTTATTTATAAATTAGAATGAATAAGAAATAAAAGCATAGAATGTAAACTTTTAAATAATTACTATGAAGCTTCCGCCTTTAATTATGATTAATACTGAACGGCAATGAATCTCAGTTACATACAAAACACTGTTATTTAAAACACTCTCAACTTAAAAATAAGATCAAATAACATCACGTAGCCGAGACAAAGTACAATTTTGCCTCTAGTTTAATAATATTAAGATGTTAAAACGATAAATCTTAAGGGGGGAGGGGAGGGATGCATTTCAATAAGAAAATAACATGCTATTGAAAATTTACTTATTTCGATTATCGTCCAAAATAAATTTCGAGAAAGATCTTCTTATTTTTCTGTAGATAGAAAATGTAATTTCATATATTTATTGGAAAAGGTGGCCCCCACCTTTTCTCTCACCCCCCCCCCCCTCTAAAAAGTGTGTTTATCAGCCTAATAAATATTATAAGTCTCATATAAACAGTTATAAGATTTGAACTATAATTTAAACTATAAACTATATATTATTAATCTCAATAAAAAAACTAAATACTCTTACGCTGTACGTATTCAATCTTACTTAATCATCGAATCATTCAAGATTTTAATGCAGCATATATACGTACTAAATGCAATATTTTGTACGCATATATACTACAAGTTGTTTAGTCTACTTTCAGAGTAAACAAAGTTGTCAAACCATTACATATAAAACGAGAAAATAAAAAATGTATCCCAAAAATATAAAACAATAATTCCTTTCGGCTGAAAGCTTAAATTTAAGATAATCGAAATATTGTAAGTATTCATCTGGAAACATTTGTCGCTTAAACAGACAAATGCATTCAAAATGGTAACTTTACGCGAGGGGGGACTGCGGAGTGCACTTTAGCCAAAAAATCATTATGCGGTCCCAGAGATGGCCATGGGTCGGGTCCCTCCATGGGTTGGGTTGGATTGGATCGGGTTGGGTCGATTTTTTTTATATTTTGATGGGTTGGATTGGGTTGGATCAGAAAGTTGCTAAAAATTGTTTTCAAAGTTTAGTTTTTTTTACTGCAGAATTCACACAATATTAGGCGCAATTAACTGCATATATTTATGTTTTTTAATTGATTTTGAAGTTTATTTATGGATACACAACGATATAATTTTAGATACACAATACATTTCTAATCACACTTCCTTGGTTGACACACGAATGCACAATTTGCTGAATTTTAATTTTTCGGGTTTTAATTTTATGGGTTGGGTTGGGTCATATTTCAAGTTATCAAGTTATCGATGTGGGTTGGGTCGGGTTGGGTCAAGCAAGTAGTGGGTTGGGTTGGGTCGGGTCAAGATAATTGGACCCATGGCCATCTCTGTGTGGTCCATGAAATTATTTATTAAGTTTATATTTATCTCAAATATAAGTCAATTATGACTCGTCATAAATATGCATAAATCGACAAGACAGACACTCAAAAAACAAATAAAAATTAAGATTATTCTGCAACAATGTTGAAGACAAACTCAGTTTATAATTTCATAAAACAAAACCTTTAGTTTCTTAAGTCTTACTTATTTTTATCTTGCACCATAGAAAGTCTCTTTGAAACTATAAAAAGTTTCAGATTTAGGAAAGTGTTTTAAAAGTATGAAATCTATAAGTTAGTGTTATAAGCGATTATGTTATAAATTTTGTCACTGGATATTGCAGACTATACAATTTAAACTTAAATTTTAATATACATAGCTTGGGATTAAAAATTTGGAAGACAGATCTCAGAGTACATTTTGATAACTGAAAATCAAATATACCTCTTATACTCATTGAGATTCGAATCGTGAACATCTTGGTTAGAATCGAAGACTGAAATCGCCGGGTCATTATCCGGCGATTTACCACGTAAGTTTCATTTTCCTCACAGCTTATTAGATTAGATTAGGGTTAGAGTTACGGTTCAGAGAAAAATGGCAAATTTCAAATAATGATATATCAGAATTAAAATTAGAAAATCGCACACGATAAGAAGAAAATTCAAGTACCAGATAAAGAAAATACTAATAAATTTAATAATATTTTAAAAATTATATTTTAAAAATACAAGTAATGATAGTAATAAAATAAATAACTAACAAAATTTGATAATAATGTAAGACTTAGATTATTGTATAGACATATATGGCCAGCTGAATGACCCCCCGCTTAGTAGCATGTCCCTTATAAGGGTCTCTATAGGGGTCTTGCCAACCAGCCGAACGAAGAAAAGTTGTTCGATGACCTGCGCCGAGACGGTCCGGAGGGAGGGAAGCCGGAGAAGGAGCTTACCGAACCGCGTGGGTTGATTGGGGTACTGCGTCCGGACGTACTCCTCGAGAGCGCATTGAGATTTTTCCTGTAAATTGTCTATGTGGTTAGCGTCGCAAAGGCCGCAAGCGTCTATAAAAATATAGAAAATTTATTCACTTATTTAATTATAACTGAAGCTAAATGCAAAAATTATGAATTTTAATCATTTGCACGCTTATTGTCTGCGCCATTGATAATTTATGTCATTAGATAACTGGCAGTGTGTGGCGAATAAAAATCTATGTAAATATAAACTGCTTCTTAGTCAAAATTAAGATAATTTTAGTGAGTGGCGTATACAATCAAAATCAGTGGCGTATAAAAACGGATTGTGCCGGTTGTTCAATGCATAATTCAGTCAGAGGCCCCGAGATGAATCGAGTCAACTATTTCTGTGCAATTCTGGGGTGTCCCTAAGCAAATGTAAAACAAAATTTTGCTAAAATAATATTTTTTTATTAACAGCTGACAACAATTTTAATAATGCAGAAAGCCTACAGGTATAATAAATAGATGTCAAACATTGTCTTTTCGTATACAATGATACAAACGACATCGTTTATTGCAGTTAACTTCACTCTTCTATTGCATATAATGCAATACTGAATTTACAAAATCATAATGTATTTTTTCTCAGTAATGAGAGAGACAATAGTATCATAGAGTATAAATGAAATTTTCAGTTTTACCGCATGAATGATACAGTCTGGTGCATGTTTATCAATATCCACTTGTTTACTTTCAAATAAATACATCGATCAATCGAATGAATGTTATCTCTGATCGTTTTAGGAGAAGTGTTAAACGACGAGTAGCATTCCTCAATTGAATTCTGTATATTGTATATTATACAGAAGATTTAAAATTCTATATCCATCACGCACTCCTTCTTTCATACTCTCGTATAATCGTCTTGAAATCAGTATAAATTTTATGTCTTGAAATTAAACAAGAAATTAATCCTTAATTCTAACCTTATAACAATATTAGGACTAAAATATTTATTTATTTTTATTTATTTATTTATTCCACACAAAATAATAAAATGCAATTTCACAATGCAGTGCAAGATGTGAAAAAGGAATACACAGGCACATGGCACTCAAGGCACATGGCACTCAAGTGCACCCTAGCGAGATGGGCAATGTCTTCAACATTTCGACAATAAATAAAAATGCTTACAGTTCAATTAAAATAATACATATAAAAGCATGGTTAATACATATAAAATCACAATTAATTAAAAAAATAATACAATTCAATAATAAAAACAGTGGTGTAAATACATAGAAATGACTTGTAATTAATTCAATAAACAATCCTAACTCAATTATTAATTAAATCCTAAAAGTAGAAATGATTTCAAGTTACATGCTTAAAGTCCTTTTTCAAAAGATATGCCCAATTACTCTTAACTAAGTATTCTGGCAAAGAATTCCAAGGATTTATAATACGTATGCCAAAATTGACCATTGACTTGATCCAACGTGTATTAACGCGACTAGAACTTAGACATAAATATCTGTAATAATATATATTATACTGAATGAACTTCTCATATAATGACTCTGGAGTCTAATCGATTTTCAAAATTAAAGAACATTAATCATGCAGTCTGTTTTCTGTTTCGAATAAACTGATGAGTTCTTTTATGAATTGCATTTAACGCCTTGTATTGATATTATGTAAGCCGATAACGATGCGGATTGTTAACATTGTTTATTATATTTTAAACATTTGTCACTATATTAACTATTGCTATATTATATACATGGCAGTAGTTATGACATAATATTGTAGAGAATAAAAAGAAATAGTTACTGTAACTCTATTTTAAATAAGTTTTGAAATTATACACAAACTGATCATATTTTAATATTATCGTGTAATACAAAATGAATTAAGTAAAATTAAGATAGTTTTTTGCAACAAAAGGTCTTGCTAATAAAACAAGTTTAAGATCACCCAAACAATCTTAAATTAGTATCTTCAATTAAACATATGAAGACATTTTACCTTTATTAGAATGTTTTAGTTTTTCAAGTATTCCATATTTAATTAATAAACATCTTGCGCGCTCTTTCGGTATGAAAAATATGGGTCATAAAATTCAGAAAGTATTCAGAGCTTTATCTATTTGGATTACCGTTATAGCTGGATGCGTCGTGATTGCTTTGTACTCATCAACTTATGGCTACTACCGAATGGCTACAGTAGCGGGTAAGATGTTTACCATAATTTCAGTAACTTACTTTGAAAGTTATAATATCTTTAAATATAGTTTTTAACTGTTTTCGTAATGAATTTATGTCAATATGTTTAGTGATCATAATTATTTTTTAGTGTTGATGCAAAACATAAAATTAGATTACGGTAAGTGAATAAGAAAATGACGAATAAGCTTATATGAATAAATGTTAAGTCGTTTGGATTCTTTACGTTGTGACAAATTCTGTTCTTAGTAACTTCTTACTGGCTACGTTTTCCATTTCTTTACTTGTAAACATTTTTTCTCTGCTGTAGAAAATAGTTTACTTAATCAATTTAATTAAATTAATAATATCGCTACAGCTTTATATCGCTAATTTAGACACATCGACACGCAATAAACAAATGACTGTTGTTCCCGATCAAAGCAATCTTTGATGTTGTATCCAGTCGTTATGAATATTTTAATTGTACAAATTTTCGTAACAATAATTATTATTTGTTATTTTTTTTAGTTGCTGTATTCATTGGCATGCTGGCTGTACTTGTTTTTATTCATCAGATTTCTCAACTAAATCCTGCTGACTCACACAGTTTAAAAACATTAATCTCTCAGTTCCTTATCCAAACTATCCTTAGCAAAAATGGAATTAAAATCCAGAAGAAGTTTGAATCAGCAACGATGCGCCTAAAAACAACGCAAGACGTTATACTATTGGAAATTCTTGGTAAAAACAAAAACACATCTTTCGGAGAACGTTTTCAGTTTTCTCAGATTTTGACCAGAGAGCAGTTTGTAAATACTGTTCCTTTGTCAACCTATAATGCATATTTAGATTATATTACTATTCTCAGTGAGGATAAAGACGCAACGAATCTTCTTACAGCTGATCCTGTTATTTATCTCGCAAAATCCGCAGGCACAACTGGCAAAAGCAAGCTCCTACCACTGACAAAACACTCGAAATCAACTTTAATTACACATGTAGTTCCTATGATTTATCAGAATGTTATTACAAAAACGGGCTCGTTAACATTACAAAGAGTTTTAAATCTAGCATATGCTGGAGAAATAACAAAATGTAAATCCGGGTTGCCCGTTGGACCAGTTAGTTCTCACATCAGCCCTGCTTTGCCCTTTTTGATAAGCCCAAAGGAAATCTATCAATTAACTGACGAAGAAGTTGTTTTACATCTTCACGCCTTGTTTAGTCTTGCTGATGCTGAGCTCGATAGAATTGAATCACTATTTTCATCTCTAGTTTATTCTTTTTGGAAACACATAGAACATCACTGGCAGCTCATTTGCGATGAAATAGAATCCGGTGAAATTCGTTTCATTTCATCTCAAACAACCCAGGACCGGAATTCGTTAAAAGTTTCTATATTATTAGAGAAAAAGCTGCGAAAGATTTCAAGTAAAGAAAGAGCCGAGCAGCTGAGAATTGAATTTCGTCAGGGTTTTACTGGTATTGCGCGTCGCATTTGGCCAAATATGAAATTTGTCAGAATGGCTGCTACTGGGAGCTTCGCGCAATATGCTGATGTTCTTAGTAATGTCTACATGCGTGATGTGATTCAGATATCTCCAGTACACGCGGCCAGTGAAGGATATTTTGGAATAAATGCTTCGTGGAATGAAGATAGGAGCTATACTCCGCTTATTGATTTTGGATTCTTTGAGTTTATACATCTGAGTGAGATTGATAAGGAAAATCCAACGACTGTTTTCATAGATCAAGTATGACATTATATTTATATTTTATCTTTATTACAAAACTCGACTGTTTTAAATTTTGGTTGTTGAAGTTTTATTTGAATGATTAATTTTGTATTTGACAGAATATTCTATAATTTAATACGTCTATTAATTGGATTTAATACAAGCCTACTAATTGGATTTTAATGAAATTATGATACATGAATTAATATTCTATACACACTCTCCTGGATGTATTCTTTTGTCTTGTTCTCTTACAATCTTTCTTAATGTACCCTTTTCATAAGTCTCCATTTATGATTTTGCTATATTAAAGTAGCAGTTATTGAACACTTATTATACACAATCAGGTATACTGCTAACTCCATAGATGTTATTTATAACATCTATGGAGTTCGACTACACGTTTGTGTATAAAATGTGTTTTTTGCATTAAAAGCTTTAAACATCTAATAATAATAGTTGTTTTACAAAGGTTGAAGAACATGAACAATATGAACTAATCTATACGTCACAGAACGGACTCTATCGATATAGAACTGGTGACGTTGTCAGTATTGTCGACTTTTTGAACCAATGTCCAATTTATAAATTTGAATACAGGTAAGTACCATTATTTAGCTATAACTTATTCAAATAAAATAAAATAACTCAAAATACACAGCTTTAATATAAAAATAATTTTTTATTAATAAATTAGTAGATCTTAATAATAATTACTCAAATTAGTACATCGTAAATTTATTTTTAAACATTATTGTTTAAAATAACTGTCAAGTCATAAATTTTATGCAGAGTAATTGTCAATTTTTCTTCTTACTAAGGTAGTCTAAATTATAAAAGAAAATTTAATGTTTTATATTACATAAGTTAATGTTTGATGCAGTATAACAATTTGAAGATACGTGTCAATTTTTACACATTTTAGAATAGGACAAGTGTTGAATTTATACTGGGAAAAGACTCCTGAATCTGTGCTTTATAAGTCAGTAAGAGAAGTGATAGCATCATTGGAAGGTATTCAGCTCCATGACTTTACAACCACTGAGGATATCTGTGTTCCTCAATTACCAGGTACGCTTCGATGATGTACACTGGCCAGAAGGGGAGGGAGGGGGAGAGAGATCTCGTTGGGGGCATAAGGGCCGGGGTGTATAAACCTAATGAGAGATAGTAAAAAATATTCAGTAACATTTTTTAGTAAATTCCAGGCACAGCTAAAATCACAAAATTCATAAGTTTTAGTAAGATTACTTTAATTAACTTACAAAACTGTCTCATGACAGTTTATAAGTACGTACAATATATACCTGCAAATTCAAATCATGACAATAAAAATTTACGAAAATGATAAAATGATAAAAAATAATAAAAAGTGATATTTGATAAAAAATGATATTTGCCATCAGTAGGCTATATAAGTACGGTCATTTATTTAGAAATAGTTTATTTCACAATAATTTTCATTTTAGGTTTCATTTATACATTCTCAATTAAATTTGAAATGACTTTTAAATAATATTTCAGGCCTATTTGTTTTCAACTTATAGGTATAGGCCTACGTATACTAAGATTTGCGATTCTCTATACGATTTATTTCCTTTTTACAAGGAGAAGATATTTTTTATTGTGCAGGTGCTTCTTCGACAACTAAGCATTACGTTTATTTTATTGAAATTAGCAGAAGTAATGCTAATGTAGTACTTACTGATGATGAAAAGAACAAGGTTTGGCAAATTTATTTCTTCAAAAATAAATGCTCAAATTCAATTATAAAGGCTAGTTAATTAAATGCATCATACTGGGCTCATTATGACTCGGCAGAACTGAGGCAGTATATTTTCTACTATAAAACATCTATATATTGTTTATATTGTTCTTAAGACATAAAAGAGATCATCTAGGAGAAACGGTTCGAGAAATAGATACATTTCAAAAACTGTTAATGACAGAAACAGTTTCTTAATTGAAGCAGAAGATCGATACCGGTACTAAATAAACAATACAAGGGGAATCACTTGAAATAACTTTAAAAATGATTTCAAGTTTAAAAATCAATAAAACTGTAAAATTTAGTAATAGCAATATTATCAGTCAATCTATGAACAATAATTTTGTTTAATTTATACTGCGTGGTATTAATTATGCAACAGAATCAGCTACTATAGAATAAGCTAGAAATAATTGCATTTGAGTAGGCTTGTCTACAAAGTAATGTACGTATAGCATTTGCCATTTCTCCCTATTAGATAGTTTTCTATACATTTACTTTCATTTTCAATCGTTACCTATGAACTAAAATAATACAAATTGCAATAGTACAAGTAATTTCAACTGTGGTAATTAAATTTATTTTTTTATTGTAGTTTGACGAAGTACTCTGCAAACAATTTGACATGTATTCAACGTTTCGGAAATATGGTTCTATCGGTCCAATTCATGTTGTTCAAGTCAAACTTGGAACTTTTGCAAAGCTGCCGGAAAACTTGACGGGTGCTTCCAGCAATCCCCAGTATAAATGTCCGAGAGTTTTACGACATAAAGAAGGGATTAAGTTTCTTGTGTCTCAAACGATTTCGAATTAAACTAATTTTTCTTCCAGAATATAGCAATGATTGATCATTGCGTTATATAGATTGACAAGACTATATTCAATGACTAGGATATTGATTAAAAGTTTATAACAGTTTAAGTTATTTAAGTTTATTGACAACTTATTGTTATTAATCCCACTGTTTATAATGTAATAACTAGAACTCCATACTATTAATTTCTTTAAATAATAGTAATATGTATTAGGTGTCCTCTGCAAATAACACTGCATTTTAGCCTACTAATTTTCAGTGTCAAAAACTACAGTTGAATTATATACAATATCATATTATACAGAAAGATGAAATAACTTGCATACGCATTAGATATACTAATACTAATATGTAATACATATGATATGGGAATATATGTTAGATATATCAACGTATCTATATAAAAGTACAAAAGACTTAAAAATTCTACAGAAAGATATATACATATTGGAAATAAACGCGATGCATAATAATATTAATATTTGTGTTATTGTTTTCATTGCAGCTGTACATTTCATTCTGTAATATTTTTATTTATTTCTTTTATTTCTTTTTATTTTTACTGGGGCGGCGTCAGGAGGGGGGCATCTCCAATCATTTAAATGTGAATGATGTTGTAAAATAATTACGTGATAAATTTAGTTTTAAACGATAAGATCGCAAAATTACGTTGGATTATATGGATTTAATAACCTAGATGTTGCATAAAAAGCGATCTGGGAGACATTGGCTTGCAAATATATCTAGATCTGTTTTAATCTAATTAATGTAGGTTGAGATCGATGTTAAGATCAATGATGTAAAATTAGATCATATTATTTAAGGTCAATATTTTAGATCTAGATCATATTTAAGGTCAATTATTTCAATATAGGTTACATTTAAAATCAGTTAGGTTAGTCCAGGTCATATTTAATGTCAATAACGTAAATTCTGGTCAGATTTAATATAATGATATAAATCTAGATTAAATTTAAATAAGGTTACAGTTAATATTGTTAATTAATTTCATGCGTATAGTTAGAAAGAATTTAAATAGGATCAATTTACGTAAATTTATCCTATTTTGTGAATATAGTTTCAGTTCATAAATATCAGTTTCAGCTTAAATATAATTATATTATACTTTGGGCTGTATAATTTCCTATTGCTTCATTTTCAACACTACATTTATAATTTCTAAAGTATCTAAATGTTACAGAAAGACTTTATTGATAACATGACATATTTTCTTTATGAAGACTTAAGTTCGCTATGAGACTAGTTAGTTTTAAAGTTGAGCGAACGTTAAATCTGTAGCAGATATGGATAAAATGAATCAGAAAATGAAGAAAATTAGCGGATTTTTTGACGGATTTAGAAATGTTCCGAATAGTAACTCACCCAAGGTTGGATTAGGATTTGAGGAAACTTTATCGTCTGAGCATTTCCAAGTTGCAAAGGTAAGAGGGAATGGTAGTTGTTTTAATTTCAGCGTTTTATGTTATAATTTCATTTCACTATGAATTTTGTAATTAAAACAGATTACAGTTTAACGGATTATTTATAAATGGAATCTCAAACGTAGTTGTTGATTTAAGTACTCTACTAAAGGGAGCAGCAAGTTAGTCAAATATTGATTGACTCAAATCCTGGACCTGTTAGTTCCTATCCATATGTTTTTCTACTGTGCCATAGAATTTATTAAATTAAAGAAATTACCGATTATAAAAATTTGAACCTTAAATTTGAAGTTGTGTTGTATATATCTGATAAGATTATTATTACTGCAAGAGTTGATTTAGATTTGAGTTATTTTATGGCCTACGATAATAGACTAGTTACGCATTTCAATTAATTTAATATATTTATGTTATTATTATTATTACATATATTTGCCTATAATTTTATTAAGAATTTGTATATAATTTTTCTTGTGATCTGATTTGTTGTTAATTACTGATCTCCGTTAAGTTGATTTACTGTAATACAAATAGCTTTCGTTATCATCAATATTTTCCTATTAAAAATAATACAATTCTTTGACATTGCTAAGTGGCTGATTTGTCATATAGTAGTATATTGTAAATTAGGTTTAGATAAACAATTTTGCTCTTAATAAGGTATAGTATAGCTAGATACTGCAGTTTTTAAATAAATCAGTTGTTTAAATAGTGAATTAAATCAGCTTTTATACTATTTAATCAGAACAGCTACTATTTAAAGTAGCTGAACTAATGAGCTATTTATATATACTATTATAAGTGAATGTTGCGTATTATATATCAGTGATCCTGTGCCTAATTAATTAATCATCATGTTGATTTTGTTTGAAGTTAATTATTTAATCTGCACTAATTAGATTTAATGATTTCTTCAGTAAGAGACTTTAATTAAAGATTCTTCTTTGTTTTAAATATTTTAAGACGCTTGCATTTAATTATTAAGACAGTTTTTGTTTATTGTATTACATCGTTTCATTTTCATTCATTTTGAAAATGCTTTGAAATGAAAAATAATATTATTTTCAATGTTGGTTTCTGGTCGTTGTAATTCGATAAGAAAGTTTAACAATTTTCTTATGAAATTTTTGTGTACTTTTGACCGTTGATTCGTTGACCGTATTCTTATTATATATTATTGGATTTTAAAAAAATAAAAGTCTGTTTTAGAATCTGATGTAATTGATACAAAATGTTACCTCGTGACATTTGGGGTTATGTAATAAATTGAATCTCGTGTAACTGTATGATTAATCTTATATCTGATTTGCAGAGGAAAATGATAGATTTTATTTATGTAATAAAAAACTATGCGCAATAATGTTTCATATTTACTATATGACATTGAAAGACTGAATATTTAACTTTAGAATGAAAGAATCTTTCTACTTTATAAATTTCTCATCCAGGAAATATTTAATATAGAAACTCTTTCATATAGAGTAATATTTCATCTGAGAAATAATGAATTGATAGCACGATTATTTCTTGTCATATTTCTTGTCGTTATAAATCTTCTTTTAAAAGAGATATTGGAAAATGTTATAGAAAATTATTGTGGATGCTTTATAGCAGTTTTTAATCATAGAAAGCGGCATTGCTATAAGCTATATTATATACTGTAGTAGATAGTCGCTAAATGTTTCAAAAAGTTATTAAATATAGTTAAATTTAGCCTGTCAATGTGTTTTTCGTGACAAATATCATTAGATTTTACTCGCTACTATATTTGTACATTTCTGGAATCTGCCCTTTTCAATCTTCTTTATTTTATTCTATATTGTTTTGTCTTTTTAATTTGATTTCTTATATTTATATTAAATGTTTTATATTATAGACTGTTCGTCACGGATTTCCGTATCAACCGACTGCTCTTGCTTACGATTCAGTTCAAAATCTTCTCGCTATCGGAACCAAATCTGGCTCTATTCGAATGTATCCTTTTTACTTTAATCATAGAGCAAAGTGGTAGAGAAATGGACTTTGAATTGACAGATTCAGGTTCGATTATTGTGAAAGCTCGCAACATTGCTAACTTGCTGCACTCTTTAGTAGGTTTCTTATATTGGCAGCTTTGTATAAGCTGCCATATATTGTATATTATATATACATGAATTTTATCAATATAATAATTGATTGTTTTTTTGTTATATATTCACATCATTCTTTCCAGGTATTAAATTTAAAAGTTTATTTAAGTCTGTTTAAATTTATTTATAAACTAATTTTTAATCTTAACGCGTTATTTTTAGTTCAGCTTGGCATTGCATACTATTAATGGGGGGGAGGGTGGGTTGATTAGCCGAATTTTTCTTTATTTTTACTTTCTTTTTACCGTTATTTTCTTTTACGAGAAGAAATTTTACTTTCGTTTTTGAGAAAACTCGTTATATTTTCGTAGACATCATTGTGAATGCAAATTATTTTGGGACTTTGTTGTGTTGACAGTTGGACGTTTACTCAGATTGGATCACTCATCACTTGGTTTCTCTTTACAATGTACCACTCTATATGCCTTTTTGTACGGATGTTACATTAAAAGTGATACATTTTCTGTTGAATAAAAAAAGCACAATACAAAAATAAAAATAAAAAAGTGCAATAATTCACAGTATGTTGCCAAAATCTCGAATGTAGTATAATCTTATTCTATCTTAATCTGATTTTTGTGTTGTATTAAAAACAATTCAGTAAAATAGTATGAATCGGGTTCTAGTAAAATATCAAAGGAATACGAAGTTCAAATTCAAGTGAAAATTTTCGGTTTTATTAATCTGATCTTTTTGTCGATCTTTTTGAGACGCTATTATTTTTGACAGTTTATAATGCTATCAGATTTGGTCGGCCTGGAGTGGATTGTCACTTGAAACATGAATCTGAATTCGCAGTCATTCAACTCATGTTTCTTATAAATGAGGTGAGTTGTCCCCCTTTTTTGACTCTAAATATTGTCAGTAGATTAGACTTTTTGTATCGTTATTTCTTACGTGATATAATAGTTGTATTTTTTTTAGTATTCTGTCAGTATCTTAGACTTTTGTTTTGCTAGTTTTGTACTCTTATAGATTTATTTTCAGTCATTTTCGTCAGTCATTTTGTCTACTTTAGTTTGTTTAGATTTTGCTACTCTTCGTTTTTAACCCGATGATAATATCGTATACAAGTATTATATTTTAACTCTTCACAATATTTTAATTCCTTTTATCATCTTTACTTAATCGCCCAGTTTTGTTGCTTTTTGCATAAAACTTTATTATCTTATTCGAATCGTCTTAATACATTATTTATTAATTATATTTATATTTATGAATAAATCATTTATGTAACGAACCTATTTATGCGTTTGAGACTCTCTTGTAAAATATGCTGATAGTAAATCTGTGTCCTTGTTATGAAATATTAAATGAAAGTCTTCATACTTCTATAGCTGTTGTATTGTTTTTAACCATTTCTCATAATTGTACTAATATCTTCTCCGTTGCTTTGTATCTTTTTCTTGCTAAATATAGCTTGCTTTTCTCTGTCATTTTAACTGGACATTTGTTAAAACTTTAATAATGTACAACAAATGAACAAATTTTTGATAAAATCCACAATGTTGCACAAGTTTGAATTTTGAAAATTGTACGCAAAGTGTAATATATTTTTTAAAACTGTCATGTATTTTAAATATTATATTGTAATGTATACTATACAAACATATTACATATTCTTTAGTTATCTATATATACATTTAGATTATAAAACAAATTTTTTCTTTGAAATTAGGAAAAAGCTGCTTATTTAGTAATGGCACATCAGCACAAGCAAATCTTTCAACATTATACATCTGACATAACATGCTGTCGTTAATAATGACAATATTACTGTATATATCTTTGAATTTATGCCTAAATTAATGCAGGAGTCTAGAGTTTATGACCAAGCAATCATTTATCCCCCCCCCCAGACAGTCCTGAATTTAATCCTAAATCCGGACTCATCCTTGGACTTATTCTTGGTCTATCATCGCTAGAAGACTGTAAATATTTCAATGTTCTAGCTGTCAGTTGTGACAACTTTCAATATTTCTTTTCTTGCTTTTCGCTTTTTTGTAACGGAATTGACAGTAGAAAGAAAAAGTGACTTTTTTTTATAATTTACAATCGGTGTTCAATGTTATTCATGTAGGGTGTACCATGCGTAAAGATTATGCCCTTTAATCTTATTGAATATCCAGCAGTTCTCTGCTAAAATCGTATTTAATTTAATCTTTATATACTTTATTATACAGAATGTCATTTATTTTGATCAAATTTTTATATCATGTTCTGAAGCTACTTTGGGACTCTTACTGATTTAAATTAAATTATATCTACTGATTAATCATCTCAGTTAAGCCATTGTTTCTCTGCTATATATATTATAAGTTAGTTGCTATTTAAATCTATGATTATAATGTATAGAAAAACTTTGTTTTCTACCTTTTTTTATGAACATAGCTCTGTGTTCATATGAACATAGCTCTGTGTCAATTACTCTCTTGACATGAAATATAAATGATACTAGTGTTTACTAGGCTTTATTTTTTTTTTAAATAAAAAACGGTGAAGCATTAACTTCTTTCTTGTAGATATTTCAGTAATCAATCATATGATTTAGTGTTAAATCAATGTCTTAGCTGATTATCCGACCGTTGCAACATAAGCTACACTGAAATAAATAACCCATGCTAATTATTCAAGCCTTGTAACGTAAGCTTGTCTCAAATAAATAACGTAGCTGATTATTCAAGCCTTGCTACATAAGGTAGGAATACAAGTACCTCGGGACTGCTAATGAATAAGCTGATTTTGATTCGTTTTACTCCATTCAATCAATCATAATCTGTGTAATGCATTATCTACTACTATTACACTAAACCCTATTTCACATTACTAAGTCGTATATTCTTCTTTCATTCACAAAATAAATGGCATTTATAAATCTAATAACATTAAACTTAAAATAATTGTATAGTGAAACAAACAAAAAACAGTACCAAGAATTGACTAAATTTATGTAGCTTTCATAAATAGAATCAAGTTTAGCAAGTTTAAGACATGTTCAATATATTAGGCAGTTCGTGATTGATTTATTATGTTAAAATGTAATTTAAGTTAAATGTCATGTAGTATACTAAGGATGTCCCAAACGTAGGTGTCAATTTAACCTTCTAACTAAAGGGCGCAGCAAGTCAGCTAAACAGTCATCATTCACGGGAATCAAACCCGAACCTCTTGCCTCCTACTCCATTTCTCTACCTCTTCCGCAATAAGCTATTCTGATAAACGAATCATTATTGTCGTATATATTTGCTGGCATGAGACTCTTGTCAACAAGTCTCCATGCTGGCAGTAAACTGTTGTACTAAGTCTTACACAGCATCAGTCTACTTTCTCGAGACAAATCGCTATTGCGTTGGCATAACAACGCGAGCAACAGGCTTAAAGGCTCGAGCACTAATTGTCAGTGTTGCGTGAAAGTTGTTTTGCCTTATTCTGTTGTAAATCAAGCAAGTTTTTTCCGCTGAATGTGGAAAAGTGAAATCCGGAAGATTTGATCCACGGATATTTGATCCACTGATATTAGTTCGTGGTTTATTGAGTTGCGGTGGTGGTGTTATAAGTTGTTTAATAAATTTTACACTTAAACATAATCTGAATCAAAACGTAATCTTAAGCCTAAATCATTAAGTTAGTAATCATAATCCTATACTAACCCTAACCCTAATATAACCTAAAGCCTAACTAATTTAAAAATCTCTTAGATGTGCGTGGTTTAAATGTCTGTAGATGATATGTCCGCTGATTAAATGTCCATGGATTAAGCGTTCAAGAGGCAACTGTCTGAGTATCAAACTTTCACATGTATACCATTATCATTAATGCCAATTAAGTTTATGAGGCTTAATTAGTTTATTAATAATTAATTAGTTTTCTTGTAAATCCATTGTGTATGCATGGGTGGTAATGTGTATATAATTATGGCGGATGTGTTTGTATGTATTGTTTTATATTATATCCAAGTAGATAGGTAGGTAGATAGGTAGGTAGGTAGGTAGGTAGGTAGGTAGGTAGGTAGGTAGGTAGGTAGGTAGTAAGTGGGTAAGTAAGTAGGTGAGTAGAAAGGCAAAATATTAGAGAAAACTTTGAAAATTATAAATTTATATAAATAAATTCAAAATATATTTTTTGTTAAAATAAAACGAGAAAAGAAAAAGTATACATAGTATTAAGTATAATATAAATTGTCAAATATTTAGTGAACTTTTACAAATTGGAGTGAAATTTGAGTGAAATTTTATTTAGGTTTAACTAAACGAAATTTAATTTTAATTTATCAGGGTTTTTATAATAAGAAGTTTTATGATAAATATAAAAAGAAACTTTTTTATGGGGTAAATGCTTCCCCCGCCCTCCATAGGAAAATGGACTTGTTGTGACTTTTTAAGATTTCCTTCTACATATGATTCTTTTATTCCTTGTTTTTCCTCAAAAGATTAATGCTCGCTATAATCATAAATCAGGATTTAGCTGGCAATATACTGTGTATATATAGCACTGTGTGGACCTGAAACTAGATTTAAGATTAAAGCTTTGAATAAGCCATTTTAAATGTATTAATTTGAAAAGTTTTCTAAAACCTTAATACAAATATATCAGTCTCATTCAGTCGTTGACTTTTTTATACATCTTTAAATCTATACTATTGCCATTGTTGTGTAATAAATGGTCCATTTTTACATTAGAATTGATAATACCTAATAGCATTAAATTGTGATAATTCTTTTAATAAATGTTGGGTTTAAAAGTTGCATGCTAGAAGCAGAAATTGTTTACAATTGCTGAGTCATTATTTTGAATTTAAACCCTAGATTTTTATTATTAAGTCATTTTAATGCTAAGGCACCTTGCAAATATATTTTTATTTATTTTGTTTTTCTTATATCATCAGATGTTTATACTCAGTAAATCGATAGATCAGAGATTAGTTTTGGTATAACGCCTGCGTGCAACAGTCTTGTCTGCTTCTTGTTTTTAATCGACTTGATTGATTTATTGGCAAAATAGATGCCTGTGTGTGTGTGTGCTTTTTGTCTGATTAATAATTTTCTTGCATGCAATCAATCCACTCTAGAACATATTACAGTTTGCTTCATAATTATTAGAGTATTATTTTTATAATAGACAATTAGTATTTGATCACTCATTTAAAGCTTATTAATATTTATGCATGGCACGTGTATTGATTTTAGGTTTTGTGAGATATTTGTAATTACTAAACTGTAAAACAGTTTTGCAACAAAAAAATCATGGTATTATGATTATCATTTAGGATTAGGGTTAGGATTTAGGGAAATTGATATTAAATTTATATAACAATTGAGATTTAATAGGAGTAAATCAGAAAATGATTGTTTCTATCAACTAATGCTAAAATAAAATGTATGTATTTTATTCAATTTAATAAAATTGGTTTCTTCTTGATCATTACGATTATTATTTATTTTAAATTAAACTATTAATTTTACTTTTGTACACATTAAACGGCATCGTGTAGCCATTTTTAAACATATGTTCTTAAAATTGTGTAAAATTCTCAAATTGAATTTATTTTTGTCTAATAATACACAGTCATATCCTTTAATTATCACTAAAATTAAAACTCCATGAACACGCAAGAAACTAAAGAAAACGCAATTGAAAAAAAACCTCAGATTTATGACTTATTATTTAGCATCCCATCAATACAAAGGATCATCTAATATAATATTATAATATAATATAATCTAATAACATATTCTCAAAATTTAAAATTTAAAATAATTTTTTTTGCTGAATTTAGTTTTCCTGAAGCTTATTGATTTAAATATTGAAACATTTTATAACACAGATTCTAAATAAAATATTTCTGGAGTTTAACTTGCAAAACTTTAATTTTTGCGAACCAATATTTACATCACTTCATTCATAAGAGAAAGCTTCATAAATTCCGACATATTCGCTTAGTTTATATGAAAAAATGATCGGATGTTTGGCAGTGATGGCAGATCAATAAATATTGATCCAGTTCTTATAATACATATTCTACTGATGACAGTTTAGACCAAGGGCATTTTTTACTGCAATTTTGTCTGCTTTCTTTATCCTATGAGATCTAGACTTGTGCAGCTTTTTCTGGAAATACTATGGGGAGGTGGGGGGACGGGGCTTCATTAAACTTTTGGGTGGGTAAAATCAGAGACTCTAATTACAAATGAGTGACTTTATAAGTCCATTTCAATCCAGATGAATAAAATGTTTTAAAACTTATTTCACTTAATGTATGAAGATTGTTTAATAACAGTCAGGCGTTGCATAAGATGAGAATTATGCCGTGTGTGTTTCGAGATGATTTGACTCTTTTTAGAATCAATAAAGTACACAAAATAAAAAAATCCGAAATAAAAAAATATATGAAAAGAAACATTTGAAATAAAAAATAACGTACTGTTTTACCAAGGAAATAGTAAATAATACTCCTCATCAATGCAATGATATAAACTGTTTAATATTTTAGTGGTAATATATATATAGAAAAGGAAGCTTTTTATTTTGTGTATTCCATTAATTACTCTATTTTGTTTTTGTCAATTTTTGTGACTCTGAAGAGAATTCATATCATAAACAACCGATTTCTAGAATAAAATATCAACAGTTAAATATTTAGAATTATCTTCATTATATAACTTGTAAAAACTTTATCTTAATGTATCATTCAAATAAAAAAGTCCCATCAGATAAATTAAATTAGAAACTAAACAAATAAGCGTCTAAAACTAGCCATTATACTTGATTATATTATGCGAAGCTTTATTTCACACAAAATATAGTACAAATATAAAGTAAAAGCTGATAAATATTGCCAATTATTTATAAAATTACATACAATTTACAATATTACTAACTGTAAAGATCAATACACTTATTAATGACATAATAAAATAAATATGAAATTAAATATCTTTATATAAATACAGAAACTTAATACTGTTAAACATGTATTCCAGATAAAAATTGTTTTAACAAACATTTAAAACATTAAAAATTAAAAAGTGTCTTATATATACTGTAAAGATTATAACAATCCAACATAATTATCTAATAATAATCAGCAAAAACAGCCCCCTTGACTTAAAAACTTGCTCCACCTCTGGGCGTTTTAGTAGACGATCTATCATGGTCATTTTAATAACAGCATTCCCATCAAGTCTTGATGCAATGATGCTACTGAAGAATAAAGGAATCTCTGACATTGATAAGTTGTGGCTGCTGACCCTTTGATATGATACAATGTCTTAGCTCAATCTCATCTGTCTTTCTTTGATGTCAACTTTCTGTACTGATAGAAAATGTGTAGGAAA
>JAQIXG010001282.1:0-23191 GCA_034700105.1 Oconnorella tubifera
GATCCTGTCCTACGTGCAGAGCATTCGTGGAGAAATGCTCAAACGGCTTAAACTCACTCAACTCATCTCCCATAATGACAGAGTAACTTACGAGTTATTACTAAATAAAATAAAGAATAGTTAATTAAATAAATAACTTAAAGATCTATATACAACAGATCTTATTCGTCACATAAGGTATACAATATTCAAAATAATATACGATATACTAAAATAAGAATCATTTACAGATCTAATTAAACCAAGCCGCCTTTTATGCAGCACTCTATCTTATCTGATTATCTGACTCTATCTTAATGATTTAAATCCACAACACATGTTTTAAATAATATTTAATTACCTTCAAAATAATTATCCGAGTTATTAGATTAACGTTTTACGATGTTAATTACTATAGTATTTATATAATTAATAATTTATTTTATTTAGGCCTAACTAATTAATCATTTATTTTATTCAGGCCTAACTAATCAATCAATCAAAGGTTATCGATCATTAATTAAATCGATCAAAGTCTCGTGTAGGCCTACCTAGGTATTTTGTTTCTGCAGACTATTGACTTCTTTTCGAAATCTTATAATAGTTTCTTTATATTATATTTATACGGAACCAATGGTTTTAAAAATTATCGATATAAGTCAAGTATCTGGTGGATTTTAGTTTTCTGAACCATATGTAAGCCTATCCGTAATATGATTCTTTATACTTTCCGATAAAGATGTTTTTACTTTTATCGTTAAATACAAATAAAAATACGCAAAAGAATAATTCACGCTGCACAAGAGAAAAATGTGAACTACCTGAGTATTTGTTAAATAATTAATTTCATAATTGCTCAACTATAAACTAGTATTATAGTAATACTTACAAGAGTTAGTCTTAAATTGTGTTGTTTCTTTAACTAAATTAAGTTTCAAATGATTACTGATAAAACTCAGTCCTAAGAACTTGTTTGTCAATAGTATAGGAAAATTTAGGACTTATTCATGTTGTTGATAAAAAGTTATTTTCCAACGTACATTGTACTCCCGCCGAATAAATATGTTTTGTACCCAGTACATGACAAGAACTTGTGCCCAGTTCCTGTTAACAGAAAAAAGCGACAGTCAAAGGCAATTTATTACTTTAGTATAACCGTGACTGGCAATTTTTAGCGGAATGTCATAGCATTTCAGTATAATTGCTTACAAATAATTGACTCAAGCAATATTCTGAAAGGTGCCCAAATCAATTTCAAGTCATCACTAATCACTATGCACTTTTTAATTAGCGTGTTGACTTTGTTTTTCATAGCATCTTTAGAGGGGTGAGACTGCAGCTGCACCCCCCTAGATTTGTTCAGTGTTAAAATTTAGAACTAGGATTACTTTATAGTATTACAACTTTTCAGCAATGACGACAAATAAAATTATGCATGCATCCACCAAAGCTAATTTTCTGTGGACGCCATGCATGACAATACTTTGTCACTAAATCGTCACAAGGGGGGGAGAGTTGTGTTATCAATAAACTGACGCCTTTAATATTAGCCTACAAAAAAATCGGACAAAATCTGACTTGAAATTGTAACCGATAGGCCTACTCAAATTGCGATATGACTTGTAATATAGGGAGGGAGGTTATAACACCCACAACCTCCTTCTTGGTTGCGCCACGTGGTTGCGAATACTCTGGGTTAAATTAGCAATAAATTATTGTTCATATGGTCAAATATTCGAGCTTTAATTTCAGCATTGCCCCTACCCGCTCGGCCCTCCCGCCACTACCCCGTTCGTTCTCTTTCAATTAGGCCTAGGCCTAATTATAAATATTGTGACGTTACGATTTTTGCTTCTTTAGACCCTCCTACCATCCCCATCACCGTCCCCCCCCCACTCCCCCTAAAAATGAGAATAGGCTTATTTAAAAATGCTCGGGATTATGACCTATAATGTGCTATAGATGGCTTTTCGCTTTGCCAATTATAACTATAATACCATATAAGCCTAAATCTGCCGATAGAGATTTAGTATTATGGGCTGTTCAGACGATGAGATAGGCCTACGTTCGCCTATTAATTTAGCTCTTAACTAATAATAGGCCTACTCTTCCTTAGAGTAAAAGCCTGCTGACAGTGACCAGTTACTGTAGCGTATACACAAGGGAGAAGTTAGGGTAATATCACCCCACCAGGGCTTCCACCCTTCCATTGCAGATAAAAAAAAGTTGTGTTAAAGGTGTAATTCTTTAGCGGTAATCCCCCAACCTCTCACCCATTTTGATAATTTTTGGAAAATTTTGAATTGGATATGTCATGTATATGGCATCTATAGAAGTACATGTAATTGGAGACCAAAACGTCAGAGATAACTTAAAAAGCTCCTGGCTAAAAAAATTATTCGAGGAATCCCCCTCACCCTTAGTCAATTTCTGGATACGCCCTAGATTATATCCGTTGAACAATAACAGTAACGGCTGAGTGAATTCAAGTGGGTGTTGCATTTTGCAGTCTACGACTGTCTGCTTGGTTCCATCCTATAACTATTCTCTTCTATGAAACTGATAATATCGAGTAGACCTATTATAATAATGCAGCAAGGCCTTATCATTATATGTCAGCACCCCATTAGCCTAACACTTCATTGAGTTAATTTTAATAAGTAGCCTGAACTGAATTAAATATAGATGTAAATTAGACATCTAGCATGAGTTTCAATTTGTTTATAGATTAGATGTCCTATCATTAACTTAATAAACGCATAGTAGGCCTATATACCCATGCCATGCTTTGAATCTCTATCTATAAAACTGATTGCAGTCTACTATAGGCCTAGTAAGTAATATATGAATTAACAGATTACATAAGTTTTAGAATTTGATAACTGCTATGCGAATAAGCTTATCAAATGTCTCAGAAAAGGTAATCCTTGGACGTAGTCGCCAACAGTCGCCACCATTTAATAAAAACGTGAAATTGAACTTGCAGAATCCATTTATGAATAAATTGTCTGCAACAATTAAATCAGGACTAAAATTTGTAGATAATTTATTTGATAATGGAAAATATTCATCAAGAAATTGAATCAGATTATCTGAAACAGTCCGACGATTCCATCAAGAAAATTAGTCTAGGCTTGCATAAGTTTACTGATTTTAAATTTTGTATGAAAGACACTTCATCAATAAATGCAGAAATTGACATTATGAGTGATAAAATTCAACGAACTTCAATCTGGCATTCACTGATAGCAACTGATGACGATGATGATAAACCAGTCGATTTGTCTACAAAGAAAAAAGAGAATGAAGATCCTGACGAAAAGAAAGAGATGATGAAGAGAACGATGACTTCTGTTGGAAGAAGAATAAAGTCGAAGCCAAGAAGAAGTCTGCCTAAGATTGATCCAAGTTTTAGAGGAGTTTCTTTTGTGATGCGAACAAGAATGATCAGTTCAGTAGAGAGTGCGCTTGACATCACTGCTAAATTCCAGTAAGTTGATATTTCTTTTAAATTTTGAAATTTATCTTTGAAATTTTTATTGAATGGATGAAATCTCAGTGTTGTATGCTGAAATGTTTCGATTATTTATTGCACTGTATATATGAGTCTCAATTCGTCACTTTGTTTCTGAAACCAGTTAACAACACCTCACTGAAGGCATTTTGTTCTGATAGATTTTACACAACAAACGAAACTCTAATATTTATGATAAAAGAAATCAGAGTTGGCGATATTATTAAATTAATAAATGTAAATATTTGATTTGATTATTTAGATTACCATCTACAGAACCCAGTGTCAGAGGTGTCAGATTTATTCATGGCAGTTGCAGTAGCAGTGTCAGTCTCTCTGACAGTCCCTCCGAGGATAGTGATCTTCTTGACACCACCAATACAAGAAGCAATTCTAGCAACAGTACAACCAGCAATACATCCAGCTATACAGCCAGCAAGAGGAGCAAGAAAAGAGTAGCTGGCTACAACCGGTTTTATATGCCCAGTAAACTAGGGAAAGATTGCAGGGGTGTAGGAAGTTGCTGGGCCACAGGCAAACTATGCAGCTTGGCAAATAAAAAACTGGGCAACTGGGCTACAGGAAAAGTAGGCAGCTGGGCTACAGTTGACAGCTGCTGTTCTACTAGCAAGAATGATAACAGCTTGTACACTTTAAATAACAGCTGCCATACACGTAAAAATGACAGTAGCTGCACTGCTGTCTATGCAGATAGCAGCAGAGAGTACAGTAGCTGCACAACTGGCCTGGTTGACAACTCTGTGGACAGTAGTTGCAGCTGTGCCTATTGTGACTCTTCTAGTCCTGTTGCTGTCAGGTCAACTAACAGCTGGAGGACTGCACCCTTGTCTCAATTTCGTGAGTGTTGCTTTTATACCACACTATGGTTTTTCAAAAACTTTGAATATAAAACAGAGCAAAGTACTAAACTCACTCAAATTTATAATTGAAAGATATGGCGAGTTATCAAAATGTTTTGTATCTGTACATTGGACTCGAACCCAAGATCTTGAGGTTTCAAATTAATTTTTTCTTTACTAAGTAATAATATTAATTTTCAGCAGTTTTTTTGGTAACTTCAATAGCAAAGTTTTACTGTTTTTGCTGATTTCATGTTCATTGTAATTGATGAGATTGCATTTTGGAACTTATAAAGTACTAAGTAATTTCATTACTGGAACACGTACTCGCAGGTAATGAGTCATAGTGCTGTGTGCATTTACCACCGATTCATCAGCCATAGTCTATAAATCCTGCACACTTTTCAGTTACGCAATGCTGCTATTGTTTATTTCTATATTTATATTTCTATTCATTTCTATATTTCTAGTTTGTAGTTTGTATTATCGTTATGCAGATAAGCAATGCGCATCATGCAAGACATACAGGACTCCATTGTGGAGAGATGCAGAAGATGGAACACCTTTATGCAATGCATGCGGAATCAGGTATAAAATCAAAATACTTGTTTCCAAATTAACATTTCTTATATATTATACACAATTATACACAAGCAGTATATGTTTTGTCCTGTATAGTATGTAAGTCGACATTAGACGGTATTAAAACATTAGGCAGAAAAAATATATAATACTCTTTTTCCAAAATTTACTGTTGTAAATTATCTATTAATGTATGTTAGGAAATTTCTTGTTCTCTGATCTTGTTCTCTGTACCCTGCTAACTGGAACAAAGTTTATTTAGTGCTTTCTAATCTTCCATCTTGATATACCCTTCTACCGAGCTTACAGGTTATTTTCTTGTTCCCTGCTCTTTCTATATAATGTGAATGTATGTTGTACGCTTTGTAGATACAAGAAATATCGCGTGCGTTGCGTCCACTGCTGGCGTGTACCTAAGAAAGACACTAAGTGGACTTGGCTTTGTGCCAGCTGTGGACACAGTCTATGCTCTGTGCCCATCGTTAAAAACAAAGCCTGGTGACGTCATCAAAGTAAGCAAAGCATGATGATATCATCAAAAGAGGAGATCTTTTGACTTCGTTAACCTCGACCATATTTAGTGATGTGATTAAAAGAAGAGATTTTTTAATGTTACCAAAGTTAACCAAATGTGGTGATGTCATTCAAGACGAAGCTTGCTGATGATGTCATCAAAATTAGAGTAGCCTAGTGACATCATTGAATGATGCTTGTCTAACTAACCCTGTTTAATATTATGTGTTCATAATCAATTGATACAGGAGTGATTCAAGAAATGTCTGTTTATATAATGCAATAATTGTTATTAATTGTACTTGTATTATGAATAATTATATTTATGATAATCAAGAATGATTTAGACCCTTTGTTTTCATTTCGAAATGACGATTTGTTTTGACTCTTTTTATTTTATAAAGACGTAGTTTTTGATTTCAGTGTTAGTTTTGTTATATTTTCCTTTTGATATTATATTCCATTTCTTTATTATCTCTTCATTTTGTTTCTTGATATATTTTCTTTTTGAAATTGACAAGTCATTTGTGAAATAATGATGCTGTTAGTAAACTAATAATGAAATCTCTTGTTTGTTGTTTCAAAGCGTTCGCTCATCACTATTTTTCTAGTTTGTATCGTGTCGCCAAGTAACTTTTTATGCTGATGTAACATTAAACAATAATAAAATAGAGTTAGTTAATTTAAATAACTAAGAATTATTTTTTCAGTTTTTTATGTGTTCAACGTATAGATTAGAAAAAATTCAAAAATATGCTTTTTTAACTCGTATTCAGTATTTGTGATTGATAAACTATTGTATATTGGAGTCTATTTTGTTTCCAGTAATTATCGCATACGGTATTAATTGTTTTATACAGTATTGATTTTTGTATTTTTGATATTCTGAAATGTATTTTGTATTATGCTCTTGTATTTCTTTTCTGATACGACTTTGATACAACGTAATAATTTGTAAAGAAATGAACATCTCAATTTTTGTACTTGCAAACATGAATTTGTCTGATTATTTTTGTTCACAATTATTTGACATTTTTGTGATTAATGTAACATTCGAGTTTTATTCGCTGTTGATTAAAGATTTGATTAAAGTATATAGAAGTGTTTTTTAATGTCATCAGAGATATTGTTAGCTAAGTACTCCTTTTCTAAAGGGCGCAGCAAATTAAAGAAACATTAAGTTATACAAGATTCAATCTTGCTGTCTTCTAAGTTAATTACTTTGTTAGTTTATCTTTTTTTGGCATATTGAATTTAACATTTTTGGAAGTTTAATTTAATCATTGTTTTGTCAAATATTTCTAAGCATGCAGTTTAAGGGTTTTTGTTGTTTGATATTGTATTCTACTTCCTGTGATATTTTCTACTATCAATTTGTTAATATCAATTGTCATATTTTCACTTATATAACCCATGGGCTATAAAGATTTTATACACCCCTGTGGGGTATATTCATATGTCGAGCTATCAAATTAAAGAAACCGTGGGTTATATACTCGCATGCGGGTTATATACACGATGACACAGTATTAAATGTAATTAATTATAGTTAAGTGCAATTACTATCATGATGATCCTTTTTTGGATCATATGATATATTCTGTGATACCGCTCAACTGAATTATTATTTTAATACTTCTAGTATTTGTTTAAGAATTTACAATGTAGGCCTATAGGTCTTAAATGTTAATTAGTATTACTAACTGTACATAGTATTATAGTATTATTATTATTTGCTCTATTTTCTTATTATTGTTATTGTAAAATAGTATTCTTAGTGCTATTGTTCACTATTTTTGATGATTATAATTAATTAGTGACTATAATTATTACAGTTCTTTTTGTGAACTATGATTTTCGTTTTGAATAAGATGCAATATTTTATTTTTTTCATTTATAAAGCTAGAGACTTTTTAACTTGTAAACATAATGTAGGCTTAATTTTAACATGGTAAGCCGAATGTTATTATGATTTAAGTTTTGACAACAATAATCAGTATAATATGTTTCATGAATGATATTAAATTAAAGAACTTGATGCAAAATCTTTTCTGTATTACGGTGTGAATTATAACTTGGTTAATAAAAGTGAACGCAAAAGGTTAATAAAAGTGAACGCAAAATCAAAGCTAGTCTAATCATTATTGTCAGTAAATTTAAAGTTGTGCGCTTTAATTTAAAGGCGATTATAATCGGCCTAGGATACCCCTGTTCTGAATCCCTTATTTCCCAAATGTTTAAAAAGGTTATCAGATTAAATGGTTTTTATTTGTTACTATGCAATTTTAAAAGTTTTTTGCTTTTCGAATTTCTGATTCGTCGGTTAAAAATAGATTGTATTAAATGTCTGCACAATCAAAATGAATAGTTTGATGGAAAGATGGCGCGCTGAGGGCGCTCTTATATTTTTAGACAAAATTCGATAAAATGTTGATTTTTTAATATTACTTCCGGTCCTAAGAGAAAACTACTTCCGGTTTAATTCTAGGATTGATTCTAGTCGGCCTAAAATAATTTATATTGTTCTAATCTGTATAATTTAATTATAAATTTATATTTTATAACTTTTCTCGTCATCTTTTAACATTAGATTTCATTGGAATGCAAGGGAAACGATATTCCAATCTGTTGACAAAAAACTATGTTTCATTGTTCATTTCTGTTTCAGTTATCTAGTATAATTTGTGATTTAAAATAAATTTTTTAATTTAGCAGCTCTTTAGAATTTTTCGCTGTAAGTTAAGATAAGATTATTATTAAATCTCACTGAATAGAGATAGATATTATTAAAAATGAATTATGTAATAAAGGGTGCAGCAAGTTTGATAAAAATTTGAGCCTATGAGTACTTGATTAGACGTTACAGTTTGCAACCTCTGCAACCAAAATAATTTAACTTGATTTAAATTGCCTACTTGATTTTTATACTGGTTAATAAAAATCGACTTAAGATTTTTCTTCAGTTTTGAGTTTACTTGTTTTTTTAATCTTAGCACAATTTTTTTTGCGTCATCTTATATAAGGCATGTTACCTAATCATTAAAGATTCAGACTCAGAATACAGGTTTCGGATTCAATTCCAGTATTTTGCGGTATCTTGCAAAACTTGTTGCACCCTTTAGTAAAGAAATGAACTCTATATTTAATTTATTCATGTCTGCTGGATAACTCTCAAAAGTTAAATAAAGAAAAATATTTTATATAAATTTTTCTTTAGCGTTAGTTCTTTGATCAACTGTTTTCTTGATTGTAATTGGTCCAGGCTGCACGCAATGATGCTATTGGTGGGTCCATTTGCGTGATTTATCATGATGCCCAGCACTGATAGGCTGAGTAGAAAGGCCAAAGTTGCGGCTTCTAGTCTACTTAAGAGACTAGCTAGTGGGAGGGATTGGGAGTCCGACGATGAAAGAAATAGTAGCCCCAGGAAAAAAAT
Source organism: Oconnorella tubifera (assembly GCA_034700105.1). Lineage (NCBI taxonomy): Eukaryota > Metazoa > Annelida > Clitellata > Enchytraeida > Enchytraeidae > Oconnorella > Oconnorella tubifera. The sequence goes on from JAQIXG010001282.1 coordinate 8,885, forward strand.
GGTAATATTAAAAACTTCTAAAACTTAAAGCATTCATAATAAAAATCAATTTTTGTTTATTGTATATCATTTTACAGTATGAGTGAATTAATGTGTGGGATCACTGATCAATGCATTTGCATACATTGAAGTTAGATCAGTTAAAAGTAAACAGTTCTTTTTGGCTAAATACTTGATAAATTCAGTTGACAGTTTAATGATAACATAGTCATATTGATGTACTTAATAAAGATAATTCATAGGTATTTCATCTCTTGTCATATAAAATGCTTTAAATTAATATTTTTATTAAATATGTTGACATGATTATGGTTTATAATTGAATTTAACTTCTGTGAAAGCCTAGCTGATAATAGTAAATTGTAGATGTAGAATTAGTTAAACTAATGAAAAATTGTAACATCTGTAAACCTTAGTGTAGTATTGATAGTCAAGTAATGCAGTTACTTGATTCTAGATACACCTATAAAGTGCAGTTTAGTTAAACTTGAGTCATACAGTTAGTGTTGATTGACTTGATAAATATGTATTCTGACTTTTGGCCCAGCGATTATTGTAGTTTTATTTTGATTGTAGTTCATATCAAGTGTTTCCAAAACTACCGACAAATCATTAAATCAGAGAGGTGCTAATCCCAAACAGTCAGTGTCCCCGTGTAGCCCTAAGGTTGCTAAAAATCAGCAGAGTATCACTGATAATTTGATGCCCAAGGTAGAATGCGTTAAGTCATCTCAGGTTCAGGTGAACAATCCTAAGAATTTGGTCTCACAAGTAACTAGAACCACTGTTTCTAACCCTTTACAAGCTACCCAAGTCAGTCCAATTACTAGAAGTATTGCTAATTCTCTAGCTAAATTGCCCCAGGCTAGTCAGTTAACCAATAGTATCTCTCGTAGCCGTAAGCCAGCAGCCAATAGTACATTCAGACAGGAATATGTTTCTCGCAGAAGAAATACTTGTGGGAAATCTATCTCTAGCAAGACCGGTTTACCTTTAGAGACTACCGCTAGTATGACAACCAATAGACACTCTAAGTCTGCTGCTTTAACCAATAGAAAAACAGTTGAACCAGTGTTAAATAACTGCAGTAGTGTTTTGAAATTAAGACAAAATGCGAATAAAAAATTTGTAACGCGTAATTCTGCTTCTAATTTTAATACCACATCAAGCATGGACACTCGATTTTTCCATCAAAAACGTGGTAACATTGAGTCAGGTAGTAAGAAAAGCAATAAAATTCTTACGTCTCGAGTAGGAAGATATGCAAATTTTCACAAGAACAAAACCAAAGAGAGATCCTTGGTTGCTAAGAAACTATTCTTAAATGACAACGATCGTTGTGTTTCAAAAGTGGTTATTGATAATGATACAGATGATGTTTCATCGATACAGTCTGAGATTGATGTTACGTCATTAGTGACATCGAGTCAATCGCGGGAATTAAAAAGTAGTTATGTTGATCTCACAGATTTAAAAGTTGTGAATAAAATTATACCTTATGAAGCTGGCACTAATGTTAACAGCATGTGTGTTAAGTCGTCCCCACGCTCACAGAGAAATAAATCAAAACTTATGAAACTTGATAATGATTCAGAGAGCTCTAATTCAGCGAAAAAGTCACTTGATAGTTGTCCAGTAAATTTAGACCGTAGTGAAAATAAATTTGATTCTTGTATTGAATCCTCTCTTTTGCCCTTTGCTAATGAATTTTTGGATCTTGATGAAAAAAATGTTATTTCTACTAGTCATGTAAATATTCCTTTATTGTTGAATACTGAACTTATTTCAATAAATTCGCCTATTACAACAGGTAAGGTTAGTATTTCTAAGGATGCAGGGGACTCAATTATTTTTACTTCTGTTCTACCAATTGAAGATACCTTAGAGTCAGAGAGTCTCGATTTTCTAGAAAATCTTCAGAGACCAGCAAATTTGCTCAATCTTAAATTACAAATAGATGAACCGTTGACTGATGACTCATTTTTAACTCAGTGTTCATCGACTTTGAGTCCTTTAGTTGGATGTAGCCAGGATTCACCAAGTTCTACTCATTTTGATATTCCTTTTATTGATTCTTCCGTTAAGAATGTTTCAGGACTACTCCACTCCTCTGATATAACTTATCCTAGTGATCAACAATTGGGGTCTTTTCTTCAAACTTTTGGTTTAATCCGAAAGTCTGATATCAAAAGCCACGATGATCTGTACAATCGTAAACATCGTGAAGCTGGTGGTACCTTGAGGAGGACCATTAAACACAAATTTATTCCGGAAATGGTCTACAAGTCAAGGAAGCTATCGAGATTTACTGAAAAAGATTTAGAGATGAAACTGCCAGAAAAGGCTGTGAAGGAATCCTCTTTGAAGAGATGCGCCACGGAAGATGATCAGAGGCCGAATAAGAGGATATGTTTGTTGCGTAAGACTTTGAGTGAGAGAGTTATTAAACCTAAGATAGATGACATACAGTGTAATTTATCTGATAGTTCATCCAATATTAATACTTTGTCTAAAGAAATCAATGCAGATTCAATAATACGAGAGGTAGTTGATTTTAGTAGGTCACTTGTTAGTGGTAAATCTAGTTTTATTAATGAGAATAATATGAGTAGAATGTCAAGGACAGGCACGCAAAAGCCTAGTCTTAACAGCATTAGTTCTTCAACAGCAAGGACGTTTATCATAAATGATAAAGGTGGTGTAAGGCTGAGTGCAATTGATGATATTCCTAATAATGATGTTGAACTGAGAAAATCTGGTATTGGTTTATTGACAACTGGGATAGATCTAGCCAAAACTGGTAGAAACACATCAATAGATTGTGATATAATTATGTCTAATACAAATATTGTCAAATCTGACAGAAATTTAATTAAAACTTCTACTGATTTAACAGATAACTTTATTGATTTAACTAAACCTCGTATAGCAGTAGTTAAAAATAATAAAGTTTTAGCTAAATCTGATTCCATATCTAACCAAAGGTGTTCAAATGAAAATAGTTTTGAACCTCAAAGTGATTCCATTAAAACGTTAAAATCAAGAAGATGTTTATTAATATCACGAGGTAAGGCCAAAAAAGACGTACCAGATTTAAACAAAATTAATAGTAAACCGTGTAGGGTTGTGAGAAATGACTCTGGTAAAACTTGCACAGGATTGGACAATAATCTGAGAGGCGGAGTCAAGATGACTGGACCAATGACATTGGAATCTCCTAGACGTAGCCCAAGACATGTAGACTCTGACCGTAGAGGTTGGACTCATTTGCTTCGCGTTAATAAACCGAGAACTATTGCTCCTAAGCCTTATGTTCCTAAGTCTTACCTTGATGCAACTGATCTTGACAGTTGTAATAACGCTCATACTGAAGTTGAAGCTTCAGATGTGTTGAAATTTGGTGGACGTGCCATCTCGGGATTTAAAGCTCATGAAAAAAAGCGATGTAATAATCATTTCAATAATCATTCTACAAAGGTGCAACAGCTTAATGTGACTAGTGTTAGTCACAATTTTTTAAATGCTCAAAATGTTTTGCTTTGTAAGATGCCGTGGCATAGACATGCAGATAATAAAAAGAAGCGACTTTTTATAAAGAACAAGAACAGCATTATTAATGAACACGAAACTGTATCAAAGGCAAAGCTAAACTCAGATTTTCCAGATAAATCTAAATCTCACAGAATATCGCGTAAATATTGCTCAAATCGATTGAAAAGTTTCTCATTTAAAAGACCCGCACTGAAAGATATCAAACTGAAATCAATCACTGCTTCTTCTATTAAGCAGCGTAAAAAGTTGTTTGTAAAGCGATGTTGCTTTAAGACAGCGGATGAGTTTAGTAGCACTTGTGTTAAGAGAAAACGAGATGATGTATGTGCAGTACATGGAGACATGGAGGACAAGTGGGTTCCTCCTGAAATGCGTTTTCCTTTAGAACGCAGTATACTACAGTACAGGTAATGCTTATTCTCATTTATTGCAGTTTGATTTCTTCTTTCTTATTTCTGTTCAAAAAAATACACAACACGATTATATGGTGTTGTGTATTTTTTGTGTTTTCTAAAGAAAAAGATTTTTTAAGGATTTATATATTTATATATATTTTAACATTCACTTATCACTTAATTTTTGCCCACTTTATTCATAACACATCGCTAAATAGTTTTTTTAAAATTATGTAACATTAAGCAGCAACAAGTATATTATGTAATATTATATAGCATTTATTTCATATTGAAGGTACAACGAGCAATGTTGCATCACACCACACATGTGTTCTGTGTGCTGGGTCAATGATCACATGTATTGTCTCAACATGAGACGTGTTGCTAGTGACCTTCTGCCATTTGCTGCCTGTATCCACTACATCCCTTGCATTCACTACGGAGATCTGCGTCCTAATAATTCCCTCCTGGCACTCGGTTCCGTCGAATCCGATAAAAATCACTTGCAGTGGCGAGTCATCCCGTGTAATGAATCGGTCATTAATTCATCCGGAAAGGATTCAGGAAATGCGATGTCGGATGAGGCTGGATTAATTTGCGATGAAGAGATGCCTGATTCTGATTCGGAGTTTACGGAAAATGATAAAGGTAGTCGGTCACTTGGTTATCATTTACACTTTAGTAGTAATCAGATAATTTCTAGCTTGGGTTTGGACAGAGATGGACTAACTGGATGTCTTTCATATGCCTTCAGTAAGGACAATAAAAGTAGTTCAAAAGAACAAAGATCAGAGTCACCTCTCGTTCTGGGAAAGATTGATTATTCTGATGAAAGTGAAGAAGAAGTAGTGGCACTACAAGATTATGCACTAGAAGTTAGCATATGGGCTCAATCAGAAGTTGACTTGATTGAAAATGTTATCCCTAACCCTAACACAATTACTAAGCTGAGTCTTTACTCTAATTCTAATCCTAACGTTGAGTTAGCTGAAAGTTTCAATCCTAATACTGATTCAATAACTGAACATAATATAAATAATAACCCTAATACTGATGTGAATAATGGCATCAACTATAATCATGATAATCATAATCCTTTGTCAAATATTGACTCGAATAAGAGTTTTTTGAATGGAAACGGCTATGTCCTTAGATCAATAAATCATTCCAAGTATTTATTACCTACATCGATGGATAATTTCTGCAGCTTCCATCATGGTGTGTCGTGCCCAAGCAACGCTTGTAATGGCACACTTTGTGATAATACAAAATATTCTTTTAACAAAGTAGGCAATGCTAGTTTAACATCTGTAGAACTTTTAGAAAATGGTAAAACAAATTCAGATTCGTGTCTGAAGAAAATCTGTTCAGTGACTAATCCACTAGCACAGTGTTGTAAAGGTACTTTCGAATCGGTCAATATAAAATCTGGTATGGCAAATAGCGAAGCAAAAAGTTGCTACTTTTTAAACCAAACTGGCGATAATGTTACCAGAATTGACTTTGTCAGTAAAGAAGATAGAATGTTATCTAAACCACAAGATAACGCTGATAATGATTTACAGAAAGTATTAAAAGAAGTTATCAGTGCTAGCTGCAAAACTAAATTACCACTGAATAATACTATCAATGCATTATTAAATCAAACTGATTGTAAAGTCGCGGTCACAGATTCTAAAAAAATCCGCACTAATTTTTGTCTAGATAGCAAACTTCAGAAAGTAGACTCCAACTATCGTGAAATATTGAACAATTGCGCGAGTGCCCATTTGATAACGCGTGATACTATCTGTGATAATCATTGTGATAATACTGATAATAATCAGAAATTTCTTTTGGAACCTTTTCCGAATAGTGATGATGTTATTAAAACTAAATTTTCAGTTGTAAAGTATCCATGTGCAAATGATTTTTTAATTTCTGTCGAAGATGTTGATCAAATTTATAGGAATGGAGATAGAAATTTAGTAACGGAGCGACTTACAGGAGCAGATGCAGTTGAGATATCCAGTGTAAATTTAGATGAGGATTCAGACTGTCTGAATGAAAGTTGTGATTTGAGAGATTTTATTGCTGGAGTAGATTTTAGAGAACAGTTGAATTGTCAGGAAAAGTCTATGAATGTTTGTGATCAGGATATTAATGAGGAAAAAAGGTATAAAACTTTACTTAATTATTTATTATCATAGTTAGTTATTAGAATTTGATAGCTTATGATATTTTATCTTTTATATTATTACTTCTTATTAATATCATGATATTATGTCCTATATTTGTATCAAGGCTTGTGAAGTGGTTAAGAAATTCATGACTTTGAGTCTAAAACTTTGTGGGTTTGAATTTGGGGAAATATTTCTTAGATTTGTTGCACTATTAAACCTTAATCATTGAAATTTCATTTGTTATCGAGTCTTTAATGAATAAACTTATAGATATTTTGCTGTATGTAAGATATACTTCGTGTTTTGATATGTGCATTCAGACACATTTGGCTTTATTAGTAATATAGATTCATTTTTTTAAAGTTTTTTTTGAGCTTAAAGTGTTTCGATTCTTTTCTGTTAATTTTCACAATTAGAAAACTTAAAGAAATGAAGACTCAGTTGATAGCCTTGAGAAAAGATTTAAAAAATGGTCAGGATTTAGCTCAGATTCTCAACACCGCTATAGGGCACAGTGTCTCTTCATCTTTAGCCAATGAGAGTCAAGATTGTAATGAGACAGATGACGGGATTGGCTCGGGAATTTGTGAAGAATCGAGTTCTCTTTGTAATGTTGAGGTATGTATTTTTTGATCATTAACATAATCAACATCAGAATTATCATCATCATCATCATTTTATATGTTTTTACCAGCATTTTATATATTTTTTAAGCAATCATGTTGTGAACATTATTCAATAAAATTTTTTCAATGCTTCATTATATACCTTTGCTGAATAATTAATGCTAAATGATGCTGCAAGGATTAGTTACTCTAAATGAGTTGCTAGACATTTAGATTTTGAACAACAATAAATTTATATGTTTTTAATTTACGTGAGATAGATTTATCACAACTTAAAATTCTTAATGAAATAAATATATTAATAGTTGTATCCTTTCAGCCCATGTCAGATATGGACAGTATCAGCTCGGATCTTCACTTGACATCATCGGGTGAAGATTCACTGAACAAAAGAAACATAGCCTTAAATTCTCATCATAAACAGTGTATCAGTAAAACAAAAACTGAATCTTTTTCCATATTACATGACATTTCAAAACATAATCTAAAAATAGATAGCAGTTCTTTATTTTCTACATCTCCAGGCGTTGCATTGTGTCAGAATTCAACAGTTCAGTACAAATGTGTTCCTTTAAATCCAGAAATTATAAATAACTTGATGCTTAATGAAATTTCACAGCCTTGCGACAAAGTAATTACATCTTCTAGTTTATTACAAAAAAACGATTTCACTTTAGAAATTGCTGATGTTACAACTGAGTTCAATAATGAAAAATGTGTTCCTAAGATTATAAATACTGTGATGGAGACTATAGCTAATGATGTAAGAATGTCAACCGAACCACTTGCTGAGACCCATGATGCAGTTAATAATGTTTTTAATCCTGTAACCTGTATTAAATCAACAAATGATATGTTTAGTAAAAGTGTATCAATGCATTTGACTGAGACTTGTAAGGGATTTACAAATAATAGCAGCCTGGAAGATATAGAACATATTGCGATTGATTCGTCTGAAGATTTAGTTTGTGAAGTGCCTGGTGATAAAATGCCTTTAAAATTGAATGAATGTTTAGTTAGTGAAAGTGAATCAGAACATTTGATTGATAGTTTAGGTTCCTCGATAAATGACATCAGTATAATGTTCGTCAGTGCATTGGAAAGACTTATGACTGGTGATATTAGAGCGTCAACTAACACAAGTAATTTGACCGAAACATCAACAAATTATTCTGTTGTGAAGATGTCTACTGATAGTATATCAGTAACTGAAAGTTTGAAAAATTCAGGGAATAATATCAGTGCTACAACTGAAATGAAGTCCAAGCAAACAAGCTCACAGCATCCCCGATTGCCTAATTGTTGTCAGACTTTTAACAATGTACAAATTACACAACATAATTTATTATCAACACAACAATCCACCGCCATTACTATGCAAGATTTGAATAAAAGTACGTTTTTATCAAATTCTGAGTTTTGTAAAAATTTAAGAATTTGTACCTCTGAACCAAAGATTCATTCCACTACAAAGTCTTGTAGTAGCTCTAACTCTAACTTGCCATCCTCTCATGTCTCAAAAACAAATCAAGCGAGACAATATTATCATAGCAATCATAATTCCACATCTACTGGATCACGAGTTGTTCCTTCTTTTGCTTCTTCTAATTTAGCGGTAATAAAATATCCTCAAAAGAAACATTCTGTTGCTTCACTTCCAAGTGATTCATATTCTTCATATCGCAATATACTTCCATGTACAAGTCAAGTACGTCCGAGATGCATTGTGTCTTTAAATGCAAATGTCAGGAATCCTTGTCCTGCGTATGTACTTTCAAAAAGATTTCCTTTTACAGAACAGAAATCTGATGCCGTTACACAAGGTAACACATCAATGATATTATCAGGCCAAAGGATGTTATTAAAATCACCCATTATTTCACAGTCATCTGTTGGGATGTGCAATCAGGTGTCTGATGCTATTGGTAGATTTGAATTATCAAACACCCAATCAGTGAATAGCATGATAAATGATAAGAATAAAGACGAATTATCCGCTTCTTTGATTGGTTCTGTTTTTCTACCTCTTTTAGAATCTGGGTCATTAGGCAGCCAATCGTTAATAACTAGGTCACAGAAATTAAAGGACAATGAACCCGTTTGTTATAGATTTATTCATCAGCCTTATTCTACCAATCCCTCTTAGTATGCCAATTACATAGAAAACAGCAATTTAGATTGTGATATTATTTTGGACTGACTCGAGTCATTTGTTTTTTTGTTCTTAAACGTTTTACATTGCTGCTCTTAAGAAAGTTTGGAGCATTTTTATTTTTAAAGCATTTGCGGGGAGGCATGCTTTTTATATCAAGCTCCACCTATTTGATGAATAATTTTAATAAAATAATTTAATAATATTATCTGCACTTTATTTAATGAACTTTGTTTCATTAATTTATATCAATTTCCAGAACACCTATATGGTTATATTATAAAGTACGTTGAGTTCTATAACAGAAACTAGTCATCACTGTCGTTTTAAATTTTAACCCTATTTCTAAGTTCTATATTATTTGAATCGTCAAATTAATGTCTAATATTGATCTAAATTAAATTATTTTAATAAGCATAAGGGGCGGGACTTGTTAGAAAGTGAAGCCTCGTAGCTATAAAAACTTTATAAACCTTCATTTAATTATTTAATTTACTTCTATTGGTGCTATGCGATATTTAGAAATGTTTTCTTTACTGTCGATACATCGTAGTTTGAATTTAATCTTTAAACGTTACAGAACCAATATCAATGTTGTAGTTGATCTTCTTGTTTGGGTATTTGCAACTTTTAGTTCTCGAATTCTTGACTTTTATCGGTACTTTACTGACTACACTGACTTACCTTCATAATCTTAGAGCATTTTCTTTTAATTTCAAAACAATTTTGTTTTATCAATTTTTGTGATAACATTCTGCGTTTGTTTTGTCTTAAACGCAGAAAATTTCTGTGATTTCATTGCTTATTCATTTGATGAGAACTGACTGTATTCTTTAGTTGTATTATAATTTATTTCAGAGTCAATTTTAGTTTGTTTTGTAACGAATAAAAGTTACGTTAATTCTATTTGTTTCTGCATTTAGTTAAATCTACTGATAGAAAACAAAAGAACAAATAATAATTTATATTCATAAATTGTAATTATATACTTCTTTCGCAAAAAAGCGATATAATATGCAATAAGAATATACTGATATGAAATGCAATAAATACAAAAAGTTTAGAAATACAGGAATGGCACAGTTGAGATGAAGTTCATTTGAAATATCACTTCAAAAAGAATTAATCATTAAAATCTTGTGAAAACAATTAAAAAATATTTATTAGATCTATAATAATCTATTAAGAATCAATAATATGTCATTAATCTACTGTTTATAAATAATATACATATAAAGGCATTTCTAAAAAGGCAAATATTGAAGGTTATATAATTTATTTAAAAATTTCCTATTGCGAAATTTAATAATTGAAGCTATTAGCAACTATTTTAAATGTCAATGTCCGCATTTTTGGCACTTTTTGATCCGTGTCATTTTTAAGGAAGCTTGAATGTTGCTATCAGAAATACGAAGTTGTGATCTTTAACGTGAAGAAATTGCACAGAAACTTTGCAATGCATTAATGCGTTGCAAAGTTCGATTGTTTTTTTGTGGCATTTAAGAAATGATTCAAATCTTCAAATTAGCAAAGATTTTAACAAAGTTACATCTTTCTTATAATCCTATTTTATATTCAACGACTTGACAACAATTCTTCTATAAAAAAACAGAAAGTATTAAAATAGTTTCTTTAAGATAGGCAATACTGAAGTAAAATATATCATAGGGAAGCTGTTAAAGTAGGTTTCGCGATAATAAATCTATAGACTTCTTTATCTATGATACTATGTCTACCAACATTTGGTGTACCCTAAACCTAACCCTAACCTAATGTCGTCTTAGATCTAATGATGGTAGATCAAATATTGGTAGACATAATGTTTTAGACCAAAAGTCTGTAGATGAGTTATCATGACACCATTAAAATATAGACTAGTTCAATATATTCCATCACATCTAATAGTTGAGATTTAAATACATAAAATTATACAATAAATAAACAATACGAATATGACAAGCGTATATAAACATAAAATACCCATATACCGTTGTGCATGTATAAATACAATGTAAAATATATACTGTGTATAATAAGTCCAATGCCACATATGCATAAACGCCAATAAGCATATATACTATAAATAATACGTATAAGACGATATACATTAATAAAAACATGTATAGAATAAACAGTAAATGCTTTGGCTGAGAATATTATTGAGTATAAAAATGTCAATTGCTTTGAATGCAATACTAAGATATCACTTGACACATACATTGTGTACTACAATGAAGATAGAATTAAATTACTGTGGTCAGTTTGATTTTTAAATAACTTATACTATTGTAACTTTTATTATTTTTTAAAGCGTTATATTAAGAAAATGTACGAATTTACTTAAAGAATGGGCACAATAATTCTGGGAGCATAGAGATAACTCTGTAGAAACAAATCTGTAAATCTACAGTATATTCAATTTACCTTGTGTCGCATTTTAATACATTCAGTTATTTTCTGCAAATAAAATTCGCGGCTTAACGACATATCAACATAAATGACAGGTCATGATGAAAGTGATGAAAGCTTGATTCTTAACACAGCGCAGAAATAATTATTAAAATAAAAAACTCACTTTATTACAAAAGGGACTTTATTACATAGTATCACTCTTGTAAAAATTATAAATGGCACAAATGGCTCTAAGGCTAGAAAATAAAGCTTATTAAGTACAATAAATTGAACATTTTCAATAACTCATCTTTTAAGCGTTATAAGAAAATAACTACAGTGATCAATGCAAATAAAAATAAACCATAAAATAAATAAGAGTATAAAGAATGAACTAGATAACTCGGCAACAAAAGAACACCATAATTATAATAGTAAATGAAAAAAGATATATCAATAGAACACAAATATTTGTACATAATTCTAAAATCAAACTTCATGATTTATTTCAATTCTTTTTCAGCTGAAATTTCTATAGATTTCTATATTTCAACTTTCTAAATTTATTCAATTAAATGCGCTGTAAATTTAATTTGTTTAAATAATACAGAAATAACAATAAAACATTATCTGTAAATATAACATTAAAAAGTATAAATATTATAATATTTTAATAAAATGCATTTTTTTCAATATCATTAACTAAACTGAACTCAACTCATTAAATTAACCAATTAACCAGACAACTCGGACACTGGTTTGCGTTTAAGAACAGAACGGAAATCAACTTGCTGTATGTCATCTTCCTGCGTTGTCTTCACCGGAGACATTTCTCCAGTGTCTATAAGGTTAGTCCGTCTCAGCAGTGGACGGACATCAAATCCACCGGTTGTATCCAACTGAATGGATTTAGGTTCCCAACGCGGACTACTGGAATATAAACCACGGTTAAAATATAATCATTAATTCAATTTAAATGTTACATTAGCAAACAAAGCAAATAAAACAAAAAGTTAAAATATAACAAAACTATATAAACATAAGAAACAGACCTCTGTTTCTGAGATCCATCTTGTTTCTCTCCCTCTTCCTTGCTTCTGTTTTCTGTTTCAGTCACTTTGTTTCCGTCACTGATCCAAGACTTTCGTTTATATTCCTTTTTCTCTCTCTCACACTCTCTCTCTTTCTCTCTCTCTCTCTCTTTCTCTCTCTCACTCTCTCTCTCATGCTCTTTCCAATACATCATTGCATCAGTCTGTTGTGACTCATCAACTACTGACCTCTTCTCTGATTGGCTGGTAGAGGGCTCTCTTGATTGGTTAGAACTGGGGTCTTGTGAATGGCTAGAGGCGGACTTTCGTGATTGGCTGGCATTCGAGTCATGTGATTGGCCGGCATTTGAGTCATGTGATTGATCGGCATTCGAGTCATGTGATTGATCGGCATTCGAGTCATGTGATTGGCTGGCATTTGAGTCATGTGATTCTGTTTTCTGCCAGGCGTCTCTCCATTTATTACGATTAGAATTAATCATAGAATTAGGTTTAGAATTTGGTTTAGAATTAGATTTAGAATTTGGTTTTGAATTAGGGTTAGAATTATTGCTAGAATTAGTAACATGGTCAGATATTTTCTGCTTATTTTCATCCTCTCTGCTTGCTGATTGGTTAGCATCTGAACTATCAAATTCTTCCAATTTCAAATCATGAGAATGCCTTTCTGAATTAGAACAACGGGTACAGTTAGAATTAAGGGGATTAGTTGAAGAATTACGTCTAGAATCAGGGTTAAGATAAGGGTTAGGATTAGAATCTGGATTTTCCTCTATTTCGGATCTAAATGAATTTTCTAATTCTGACAGAATCTGATTCTGTAACAAAGGATCATTGTACAAAATATCTTGCTGTTCAGGCTGATTGTTTAAAACCTCTTGTTGTTCAGGCTGATTACTTAAAACCTCATGTTGTTCAGGATTCAAAACCTCTTGTTGATCAGGCTCATTGTGTAAAATCTCATGTTGTTCAGGCTGATTGCTTAAATCCTCTAGTTGTTCAGGACCATTATTCAAAACTTCACGCTGTTCAGGCTGATTATTTAATACTTCATGCAGTTTAGGTTCACTATTTAAAACCTCTTGTTGTTCAGGCTCATTAGTCAAAACCTCATGCTGTTTAGGAGCAATATTTAAAACTTCTAATTGTTCAGGCTGATTGCTTAAACCTTCATTCTGTTGAAAATCATTATTCAAAACCTCTTGTTGTTCAGGCTGATTGTTTAATACCTCCTGCATTTCAGGCTCATTGTTCAAAACGTATAGCTGTTCAGGATCATTACTTAAAACATCAAGCTGTTGAGGTTCATTTTCTAATACCTCATATTGTAGCGCATAATTATTTAAATCATCTTGTTGTTGGGGCTCAATGTCCTCTGTAGCTGACTGTATATCATTAGGTTTCAAATAAATATCAGAATTTTCTTTTGCTTCATTGTAATCATATTCTTGTTCTAGTTCTGGCATTACACTCGATTCCCCCGCAGTCGAATCAAACACCTAATTAGAAAAGAGTAACTTTGTTTAAAATTTCAATTAAGTTTGTCAGTATACAAATTATAATATATAAAAGCAAGTAAACAATAATCATATATAAAAAGTAAGCTTTACACAAAATGTCAGTATACAAATTATCAAATACAAAAAATCTGCATACAAAGATAGGGTTACCATGCGTCCGGGTTTCTCCGGACACGTCCTCTTTTTATGCCCCTGTCCGGGCGGCTTTCCAGAAAAATGACTTTTGTCCGAATTTTTCTCCGTCCCAGGCCATCCGTCTATCCCCGATCGATCGATACGTTCTTAATTACTTTTCTGTGTTATATACTTTAATCTATTATGTATCGTGAAATAAACACGAGCAGCAGCTATATTTAGGCTAAATATAGCTTTAACACTGGGCTAAATAATTTAGCTCAATGTTAACATTAGCCATCAGAACTTCCGGTTCCGTTAGCCATTTTCAATTTTTCGTAAA